>WJFA01001077.1:0-24939 GCA_009870155.1 Pseudobourletiella spinata | reverse complement strand
TGAATCAGCAATTCAAATCTGGTCTATTACACTAACGGGGTGTGGCATTAAAAAATACAATCCAGTCAACCCGCCCGCCCGTTCCTCTCCATGCATTTTTTTTTCTAAATAACAGTAACTCCCTTAATATACCACACAATTATATCTCCTCCGAGAGCCAGAGCATCAACAACACACAACACACTCCTCCCTATTCCCACCAACAACAATGTGAACCTTGATGGCTCACAGATCCCTCAATCTGATTTCCCTCACGACCACGACCGGCGGGCTGTGGAGAGGGACTCTGTGAGAGTGGATCTCGTTTTTTCCCCTGCACGACGCAGCACTTGCGTCCTCATCCGTCCGAACATATTGATATATATATGTATATGTATCAAATATATATGTACATACGCCGGGGTCAGGGCCCCCGACGATTGCTATCATCATGATCATTGACGGGCATATTATCAAACGTGTAGCAGCAGCACTCACTCTCAGGAAATCTCCATCCATGGTTTCTTACGTGAACGTATATATGTATGTATAGAGCCAGGATAAATTAGCCACGGCCTCATACGAAACTTCTGCCTACCCAGCGATTTCTCCACCATCTTCCCTCTTACACTCTTATCATCCCACCCACGGATTCATAGTAATAATAATAATAATCATGGTGGAAAACCCGTGGCACCCATACACACAGGCACAGACACACACATACACACACACACACACACGGACATAATGGACTGACTGAGAAGGACTCAAGTCCTCTTGAGGCTCCTCATTTCATTATTCATCGGGCAGGCTGGACGCTCTCCCCCCCTCAGATCCTCCTCCCTTCATTCCATTCTACGAGGCGAGGCCAATCGGTCAGGAGGGGTGCAATAACTCCAACAAAAAAAAAGAAGAAGAAGAAGAGTTTTATCTCCCCGCGGACAGTCCGCCGCCGAGCGGAGTCGCCAGAGTAAAAAGCATAAAAAAACCTTCCAATCCGGTGTCACACAATCCATTATATGACAAGAATGACGACTCTCTACAGGACTTTACATTGCAATAACAACGGAGTGGAATTGGGAAAACATGCTGGCGTCATCATGTCATCAGACATAACTATCAGCCCTTCGACCTATATCATGGCACATATGACACTCTTATTCCTCCCATCATCCGACAAGGCAGACGCAGTTGTCTCAGGCAACCGTCTGGTCCACACTATTGTAGTAGTATGTATGTTATCGTAGTTACGACGGGCAGTGGTGATGGAGTAAGACTCGTATATGATGTATACCTAATGCCTACCCACGGATATATTAGTGATAAACTACGTCTTCATGGGCCATCTTCCTCAACTCCCTCATCAGTCACAATAATAACAAGGGAACTGCTGCTGCTGCTGCTGCTGCTGCTGCTCCTGCCACCGCCCTGGCTCCTGTAAGTTATACTTCCACCACCTTCACCACTCCAACTCCAACTACTCCACAACTGGTGCCACTTTGCAAGGAGGATCGTATTGGAACTATCACTACTACAGTGTTACTACTACGACGACTACCACGACTCCTAGAACTTCTACTACGCAGTTGTCCTAATGCACTCGTGGCAACTGGAACCAACTGCTGGAAAATATAAACAATCCCACATGTTCCTCCTACAATACTCCAAGTTCCATTGGATAATTTCTCCCACTATTTTTATTTCCCCTTTTAACGAACCCCTGCGCTCTGCTCCTCCTGCATTAGTCTATCACCCTCTAGTTCACTACTAGCTAGCTTCCCGTACTTGTATATACACAAAGTTCCGCTCTATCCAAGCAATATCCCAGCCCTACCTCTCAACACTTAACCTGGAACACCGACACACACACACACGCAACTCCAAGGCAGTCAATCCGTGCAGTCGCGCTAGTTGCACTCGGCTTTTTGCAACTCAAGACAAAAAACTGTATGTACCAGGGTGCCAACGGATGGCTCATGGAGAAGAGGACAGGACGAGGGAAAGTTTGAGTTGGGGAAAAATAGAGAATGAGACTCACAGAGAAAGAGAGTTAGAGAGTGAGTGAGAGAGAGAGAAGAGAGAGAGACGAGTAATTGACTCAGCAGAAGGACCTTCACCTGTTCCCGTTCCCCAAGAGTTTGAAAGTTGTGAGTCAACCTTTTGGCTCACGCTCGGGTAACTTGAAGAGGTGGCCTAATGTTTGGAAGGAAGGAGCAGGTAAGGGAATTAGAGGGGCACTTCCGTCCGACAAACTTTTACCCGACTATTCATCCACCATCCTCTCCCTTCATTTTCTCTATTACCATCTCTTCTTTTACCACACCAGTAATACTACTACTACTACTACTACTACTACTACTACTACTACTACCACTCTTATGATCCTCTTCTAGTCTAGTAGATATCCTACTACACACTGCGACACTACCTTGCACAATCACTCCAACTCGCATGATCCCTACACCCCATCCTTCAACATGGCCGGGACTTGCACACACACACACACACACACACACAGACAAACATGCACGTACACTACACAGTTGTGCAACACAAGTATATTTATGTTCACGGCACGGCTCTTTGTAGTCTCCCTCTTTGAGAACTCCACCGTGACAAGTAAATGCTCCCTTGCTCAACTCTAATATATAATGATCCCATCCCTTCAAAAGCCTTGTCAATGCTTCTGACTGAGCCAGATGGCGGATGTCCTCCTCTCCTTCACGACGGGAGACAAGAGGAGGCCGTTGCGAAGAATAAGAAGAGGAACCTATGGAGAGAAAGGAGCGGATGAGCCAGGAAGCTGTCCAAGTTAGTCCATCGAAACACCCTGACCTTGACAGATGACCTCTTCTCCAGCTCTCTCCTCCGCGAGATCGATGGTGCATCATCAAAGTTGCTTCTTCGAAGCAAAGCCCATTTGTCTCCTCCAAATTTCACCATCCTTCACCCAAAGCCCACACACACACACACACACACCCAAAGCCCACACACACACACACACAAGTCAAGCCCGCACACATTCATTCCAACATATATGACATACACACACCACACACACACACACATACACATACATGCACAAAAATATGGTAGCACAATCACACGTATACACCCGGACCATGTAACACACACACACACACACATACACATAAAGGACAAGTAAAAGCAAACACATACGTACGGAATGGGCACATACACCAAACAAGTCGCACACATAAAAAGTGCCAACCGAAAAACTCAAACTTATCCGCAGAACAACCATTTAGACACAGAGACAAGCACACTTGAAATAGTAACAACACTACAGGGTACACAGTAGCTCGAACGATGGCCACTCCTGAGAACGGTTATCTCCGAGGATTTTCATCCAATTTCCCCCATAACAACCCCTATAACCAGGAATACGGCTGACGAGTTCGAGTTACAAAGGTTTCGCCCACACACACACATACCCCACAATGCAATGTGTGCGCTCATATGAATCACTCCGATGCTCCACACCGCCTTCCCGCCGTACCCATTCCAGAGGACCTCTCGATCCCATCCCATATATGACCGCGCTTTCTTAAAAGTTACTATAAGCACACACTGCCTATGCACAAGAGCTCCTCCCTCGTTCGCATCCCACTGCATACACACACTTCCCTCACCCCGACCCCCCCCCATGGCCTCCTCCTGCTCCTCCTTCAGCATAAGTATCCTTCTCCTCAACAGCCACTTCACACTCCCCGATCATCCAATTTCCTAGAATGATCAAGAAGTTTGAACGACGGACAAGTGGGGCGGGACGAGAGGGGTGGGGGGATGAGGCCAGCAAGTACTCCCACACACAATAAATGCCAAGACTTCCTTCCCCGTCGTCCTCTCCACAGAATGCCCGCATCCTCATCATTTATGGGAGCGAGAGTAGGAACACACACACACAAACACACATGAGAATCATCAGGAGTATAGCAGTCAATCCAACCTGATTCAAGATGAGAGACTATCGGAAAAAAGGCCGCGTATGGCAAACAGCAGAGGAGAAAGAATAGGAAGGGGGAAAACGGCTCATATCTTACCTCAGAATTGCACTGGTCGGGACCAGTGAAATTTTCCCACGGGAAAAACAAATGAAATGCTCTGGGAAATGAGGAGCACGATTGGATCAAAACTCCGTCCGTCCGTTTGGAGAATACAGCGTCCTTCAGGGGCAGCTCAGAGCCTTTGAGATTTTTTCGTATGTGAGCGTGTGCGTGCGTGTGTGTTTGTGAGTGTGCCTGCCGGAAGCAAGGGCTTCGGTGCCGCCTTCGCCGCACCGCTGCGGCGCTGCCGTCGTCGTCACACGGGTACGAAGTGATTGCTCCACCAATTCCACCGCCCGATCCGCTCACGCACCCGCATCCGTCATTCAAAAAGTACTCACTCAGTCCGTGCAGAAGAGCCCACTGGTGGAGGACTTCTCCTTCGCTGTCTCGGGCTCTCTCTCTCTCTATATATATATATGTCTCTCTCTCTCCCTCTCACACGGTTCTAAATCAGAAGGGAAGACACATAAAAAAGGGAAGAGAGACATTAAACAAAATTTGGACCGAGTTGGAGTCAAGTCAACCGCATAGGAGAGACGAACCAAATACGGAATGTCTCTTCCTCCTCACCCCTCCATCGCGTCCGCAACACAAAATTTATTTCACGTACTATTAATACAACATTATTGCTGTAATTATTTTTAACAGTATTATCAACACACTCACTTTCCCAACTCGGCTTTCAATGTGCCTCAAAACATTCTCACTTCGACTACTTACTACTACTACTACTACAACCACACTGTTATCAACATATCCGCCTCACAGCGGTTTCCACAACCGAACTACACGAGAATAACTTCCTTCTCCACCGCCACCGACTCATATATAACACCAGCAGTGGTGGCACGCAGTAGCGTTTACCCCGGAAAAAATGCTTCCACCGATATAAATTAGTATAGTAAACTCATACGCAACTCAACAACAGAGTTCACCTCATGGGTCATGCGAGTTTCAACTTGATTGGATACATTAATATGACTGCAACTTTGTAATAGACACGTCAAATCCGCGCATATCTGCGGGATTCAAACGCGGCTCCATTCTCAGTGTAAAGAGTATGTGTTGGATGCTGAGGATATGTTGGACGGTCAACCATTGCCAACGCTCCAATCAATGTAATTTGCTTCGCCTCAGAGTTCACCTGTCCCTCCAGTGCAGATAATAAGGTCATATTGTCAAATCAAATACTGTCCCTAGCCAGCCCTCTCCGTCACCATCAGTTGCTCATAAGCTCCTCCCGTATTATTCTTCACACCCTGTGCATAATCCCCTCATAGCACCAGGAAGGATTGATCCCACATTGGGGAACATGTAAGGCGTAGTAGCTACCACGCCGGCCATACTGCTCTCACTACTGACACTGACTGTGAGTGAGGGAGAGGAGCATGCAATCGGTCGTGGGCACTCTGACCGATTACACAATATCAATCCCAATGCCAATAACACGGCCGCTCCCGCCGCCACCGCCGCCGCCTATCCTCTCAGGAATCAGAGGCAAACGACCGTGTGGCGGCACAGGCACATGAGAAATCATATGTAAACAACCACCACATTACACCCTCACTCACTACCACGAAATACAAACAGACAGACAGTGTGCCCCCACAGCCTTGTTGAACTGCCGAGGATCGGCTGATAAAATAGTAACTTCATCACAGCAGCTGATGCAATACATTCCACTTATCATTATTATTATTACTATTTCGTACTCAAGTTGATCCGCAGACGCTTCCAGTTAGGACGTAATCCATGGGAGGTGAGATGAGCTACCCTATCATTCCCCGTCATTTCCTAGAAGTGCTCTCATAAGTCAATGTGAAACACTGCATATATTCTCCATCTCGAATCCATCCACCCCCGTCTTCTCAACGTGCTAGTGTGCCGAGAGCAGGAATAAATATACGACTTTCAGGCGCACTCAACTCAACTTTTAGTCAGTCGTCATAAAAGTAACTGGTGGTGCGGCGTCACACATGAGAAACTTATACAGAGGAAAACCACACACGACCAAACTGCAACTTGACACGGAGACACACTCCAGCTCCCCGGGTCGTACTTTACACACAATAATTCTCTCCAAGGTCTCACCCGGCCCTTGGACCGACCCAACTTCTCCCACTGGGACTCGGACTGGGAGGATGAAACTTGCACGAAACAATGCGCGAGGATGGTCCTCGACGACCCCTGCATGTGACTACGTGAGCATGAGCATATCCATTTAAGTTCCCACAACCCAGGCTCACTCCCCTCCAACTCCTTTCCATCCACCAAATGATTCCACGTTCCTCCCTCTACGACCATCAGGCATTGAGGCAGTCCGAACAGCACAATTGTCCTCTCCTAACGACGACGACATCGACGAAACAACAATGCCACCAGCCTCGTCATCACCTCACACAATGAGCGGGGAAAATGCTATTAAAATCTGAAATCTTGACGCAAACTCCATCCTCGGGCGTACACTTACGAAACACTCAGGGCGGCACGGTCATCCACTTTCCCCGCCGCCGCACCCACCAGCAGCTGCTAGCACGGTCTCACAGCACGTCAACTATCAATCCATTTTTTTGTTCAACCAACTTACATTACAGCAACTTATTTTTACAGGATTTACATATATCAGGACTTACAATCATGGTAGCAGTTTAAATTTAAAATTTAATACTTTAAAAGTAGTGTCAAACTACAGAGATTTAAATTCAGTGAGTCAATTTCAAGTCCTTGTGTGTACCACGGAGCTTGCATGACTCACATCGCAGGGCATTCAAGCGATTACCTGTCTCATTCAGACATGGACGGACCGTCACCAGCAACCAGCCTGTCTAAAAGATCCCTTTCCCATTATGTTTCCGTGGGCCAAGGAAACCAAAGGGCAGCTCGAGTTCCCACCACGATCCCCCCTAGGCCTCCACACGTTACTCTGGTGAGTGAGAGCACCAGACTGAGGAAAACATCCGCAGAGAAGCCGCGAAATTAGTGTCGGAGACAGTGGATTGGGACGGCCGCACCGCCTAAAACATACATGGAGATGGTCCCACGGAAGTGGCCATCAAACACATGTGGCTGTCAAGGGGTTCAAGGATCCACGTACGTCCATACGGCACTGGGGAACAATAAGGGTGGGAGATGAAATCGCCCTTGGTGCCATCATAGTCCGCTTCAATCTGTATCAGCATCCCCTGCTTCTCTCCCCCCCCCTCACTCAACCAGCTCGCATGCAAAGTAGAATGGATGTAATTCTAACCCGCTTCAAGTCAAATTTCATTCATTCAATAATGAGCCAAAACTCAACATGGATCAGTCGGCCCGATTACTGGAACGAACATTCCCTAATGGATTACAATAGATTACACCTACAGAGGCTTTCCAGCCAGCTGTACGACGCACCAACACACACGACACACACATTCATAAACACATACGGACGTACAAATTACACATACACACAAACGCACACTAGCCATCATCGCTCCCCCTACAGACGGTCTCATCAGCCACATCAGTCTCATCACATATATTCAGAGACATTGGACCCAGTAATTGGATATTTAGCGGTACTACACACGGACAGATTCCCATTGCTACGACCTCTCCTCTCAAAATGCGAAGGTGAAGACGGTGAAGAGAAGCGCCTGGACCAAATGAAACAGGCAATCTAGCAAGCGGGCTGAGAGGGAAGACGCCCAAGTTCCACACAGAACCAACTGACGGAGTGAGTGAGTGAGTGAGCCCTACCGCTCCATCCTATATAAGTTACAATTTAACGCCTCCCCCGGCGGCTACTCCAGCTCCTCTCCAAATCCTCTTACCACTGGCCATCATGAACTAATGAAAGTATCTTCACTCCTGTCACCCCTCCGTCAGTCACAACCAGCCCCAGCAGGGTAGGACAGAGGGCGAAAAAAAATAAGGAAGGGAGCTGGAGGAACAGGATATAATTCCTTCTCCCTCTGTGGATTCTCTCCATCCTCACAAGTCCCATCCCGCAATAATGACAACAAGGCAGAGTCGGGGAAGTAGGGCTGGTGGATGAGCGCCGCGAGAGAATTCGCGGACATAAAACCAAGTCCCACGTGATATCTTCCCCCTTGACGGACTCAACCGGGCAACTCACACACTCCATCATATAACCAAGGCTATATACTACTTCTCACGACGACGGCCAGAGCCACCACATACATAGGCATATATTCATGTCCTCCAATGCCAGATTGAGAACTCTGCCCGTTCCCGGACCAAATCCAACAGCCGTATATGACTAATACCACTCACTCTCTCAGTCAGTCAGAGCTCCTCCAACAGCTTGACCTTCACAAGCGGAGGGGAAGAAAACTGCACACGAGCTCCCCAGTCGCCCCACTGCCACAGTAGTCTCCACAGTTCACTAAGTTCCCAGGCCGTGTATATACATATATAAATACGCATACATACATATATATATATATATGTATATATACGATAATAATAATGCTCAAAACTCAACTCACTTCTGAGATACCCTATAAGGACGGTGCATGGCTCACTAACTCGTGCACAAGCCAAGCCTATGCGGACATATGTTGCGAGCTCTGACAGCGACGAGCAGGGCAGGTGGGGAGAAAATATATCTCAGCGATTCTGTTCTCACTATCGTAGTGCGATAGCATGTAGGACGACAACCCCACATTATTTCAAAGTTTATTATTCAGCAGCACAGCAGAACCTCCCCGGAACATGATGCTACTCAAAAGGAATACCTGGGCGTGTAGTAGTCTGTTGTAGTGCTGCGCATATATGGATACACACATCCTCGTCCACTCTCGTCCGCCTGTGAAGGGAGGCAGGGACGCAGGCTGAGCAACCGCAATGGAGCGTGATGGCGGAAAATATGATTAAAAAAAGTCGTGAGAATAAAAATAAAAATTCACTGCACACACAGTGTATATAAACAACAGTGGTGGGGAGACCAACGGCTGAAAATCAAGGCCGTGTCTTCCAGGGGTGGTGAAACAATCAGGGTTGGCTATTGGTTTGAGAGTTGAGAGCGAGCGAGCGAGTGAGTGAGTGAGTCTATCCGCGAAAACTGTACGGTATACGATTTCCTCATCTCTCTATATATACCACCTCCATACTGACCACCAGCATGCTGAATACCGACTTTGAAAGAAACCACATTTCCCGCTATCATCCCCACTGTCATCGTCGTCATCATCATCATCATCATCATCATCATCATTATCATCCACAATAACATCGCCTCAAACCCATGATTCCACAGAGATGAAGACGTTCCCAAGCCGGATGGGAAAATTAAAGTAAATGCGTCTTCATTCTGGCGGTGAGATAAAACGGGGAACCCTTCCATCATCACCATCAACATGATGATGAGTACAGAGCGGTAAAACGACATGCCGCCGCCACTTTTCTCTTAAGTCAGTCCAATTCCTTTCCATTTCACTCCCATAAATCCGTCTCACTCATGCTGCGTGTTCACGCAAGTCGGCCCTCACAAACGTTCACACACATACGGGCGCACACATATATACACATACATTTCCGCATACAAACACACACCACCACACCCATATCGTAAATGGCGCACACATCATGTGGAACTTGAGAGAGAAATGACCCTGTGGCTTATTACCAGAGCTTTGGGATGATTACAGATTTTTAACCCTTTTGGAACTTCTCCCCCGCCCGCTCACTGTGAGCCATACGTACATCGTGCCCACATCTGTACATCCCAGCATACAGACGTACAGACTGACGTGAACAGGTATACAAGTTCAAGAATGCCATCCCGGTAGGATTATTATTATATTGCGGCCACTACGACGTAGCGGTAGTAGTCCAGTGTGCGGTGCTAACTAGCACTGTGGTGATGGCACATAGCAGAAATGGGGGCAGTCCGCTAGTTTCATCGTCACGTAGTAGTAGCTACTACTAATACAGACATATCATTTCGTCTGCCTCCTGCCTCCAACCACGGGAGGGAGAGGGCGAAAGAGGGTTTCAATTTCAAGTCCGTTCCGCACAAATGTCCACACGTCTCATCGTACACATTCACATCCGAGTTAACGGTACAGTTGAGGGGTAGCTCCTTATGTTAGCCACCGCCGGTACTACTACTTCTACTACTGTCTGAGTCTGGCAACTAAAAGAAACAAACTAATGGACTCACTCATGAATTTTTACTTGGTTACTCAAAGTCCTTTGAAAGCTCTAAAAACTCGGATGATTATGCAGAATGGGAAAAGTATGTTGGCCATAGTATTACACAGTCCGACAGTCCGTAATAATAAGTCTCTTTCCATCATCCGTACTCACTGTACTGAGAGTCAACCAGTTAGTTGCGCACTTTCTTGTCTTTGTTGAACAAACTGAAAATCATTCTTCTTCAAGGACTTTCCATCCAGACAAGAACAATCCCTTCTGTCCCTGTCCCTGGCTATGCACTGCTAACTTACTTACGTACTTACCAACTCCGCTGCTTCAAATCCTTTCGATTACACCCGCCACCCCCCCCCCACCGCGCTCTCCCTCTCTCTCTCTTTCTTTCCATTTGATCAGATCATTGTGGCTTGGTCTTTTGGGTGCTGCCGCTGCCGCCGCAGCAGAGATCGCCACCTCAAACACTCTGCGGTGGATACGCACATACACACACGAGGAGTTGAGCCAGTTTAATGAGAACCCTCCTGTGTATGTATATGTACGTATTACTACGGAGCTCTTGCTGCAACCTGCAACCACCTACGGCCTCGCACTTGCTGCTGCCATTTCAAATCCTCTCTGTACCTCTGACTGTCAGCATTCCTTATACATAGAAAAAAGGCTGGAAGAGAGTCATAATGAACCAACCCCGTGTCTTCACCACATGTGAACTTCCATGTAAATGGTTAGGACTTTAGTTCGAGCTTGAGCACTTAATACTTAACGCTCGCAGATGTACCCCAGTCATGTTCATATCTTCGTGCATACATGTGTGCATATATATATTCGGTGTTCATATTTACGCGCGCGCGCGTACGTGTGTGTGTGTGTGTGTGGTGGTCATATCTACGGGTTGTGTGTGTGTTTGTAGGCGGGTCGGATCCTGTAAGTTGACGAAAAGAGCGGATGCGGACAGAGAGAAGCTAAACCGTCATGATCCCGCAATTTCTTCAAACTTTTTCCCACCCTACTCCGTCCTCCTGGCGCGGTAGTCATCACCATCATCATTACGGAATATTATAATTCCTATCCCCCGGCATCAACTGTATATTGAGACTCTTATCACTCCAAACACGACTGCGAACCACTTCACCTTTTCTCACAGCTCTAATACACACACACACACACACACACACATTCACATACAGACAGACACACACATGCACGCACACTCCCAAGCAGAGCCAGAACCGGTGGGCTACTACTGAGTACAATTCCCATTACTATACTTTTACTACCCCTATCACAAAATACAGTTATGCCGGCGATATGCGGTTCCTTCCGACCGCCGCAACTTTAATAGCAAGTCAAGTCTTGGAATACCCATCTTGAGAGTGGGGATTGGCGGGAGGGGAAAAAGGAAATTTTAGTGCAGTTATAGTCAAGTGGCGAACGGAACGGCGCGTAAAAATGGAGAGAGAGAAAGAGACATATAAATATATCCAAGTTGAACCGAACCTCCTTCCAGTTCCTCCATCGATTATCAATAGGAACCACTAGTACGCTACGACCGCAACATAACCGCCACCACTATAAAGCTATAAACCTCACTCAGCCACTCCCCTCCCCCCCTTTCCGCCTTCAAATACCTACCCAGATATAGCGGGGCTGACTGTGTGAGAGCAAACCGTAATTCAACCTATATATACCTTTTCCTCCACTCTGGATTTCAGCCGGCCAAACTTCACCTTCAGTGGAGGTGAACAACAAGAGCACAAAGTCTTTTTCCGGGCTCTCTCTCACTCTCTCTCTCTCCTTGGTTCTCTGTCTCAAATCCTTTGACCTTCTCACACGGAGTGCTATTTATGGACGTGAGCAGAGCGACAACGACGACGACAACGACAACGGCTTTGTGCAAAGAGTTCCGTTCCGTTCCGCGGAACATTAAAAAACTCACCTCTTATACTTTCCAGCTCCCTTACTCCGGAGTTGAGGTGAGGCACTATACCTTCCCCCACAAGAAATCCGGAAATCAGGGGTGGAACTATAGGGCTGCAGAGTACAGCTTTTAAACAAGGCAGAGTAGAAGAGATTCGAATCCAATCCTCCGCAACAGCATTCCCCCTCCTTACTGACTGACTGAGTGAGTTTCTCTCAATTCCCTGATATAGCCTTCCCATTCCTCCTCACCTCAAAACTGCACCAGCTCAAGCTCAAAGCGATAAAAGGAATTAATCTCAACTCCTCCGCAGTAGTATGTTACTGCTTCCTCCAACACTATCTATCAACAGGCCAACTCCTCCCGTTCTATATCCATGGTTATTTCTTTTTTCAATTCCGCCAAGCCACTACCCGCCCCACCCCCACCAACTTTATTTCTTCAACTCTCATCAGGAACGACAACACTCACTGGATCCCATCATCCCCCAACAACACGCCTCGTCTGGATTCCAAAACGTCAGCCAGAATGAGCACTTCACGGTGCAGGCTGCAGAAGTATTGTATAGTAAACTGGAAAAAAACAGACCTTCATGTATTGCCGACTATAAATATTTTAAAGATGCGTACAGGATAATGACGACCGCAAAAAAATCCTCACAATCCCATCATCCACACATCCACACACTTTCACTCCTGGGAGTGAACAAGATGTGTGAGCACTGTGGTCATTCACTCTCAGCTTATAGTGACTCACAGTAGTGGGGCGCTCCCCCACAGAAACAACAACAACAACAACAACAACAAAAACAGCAGAAACAACCTCGGATCCCACACTCCTTCCAAATACGCATTATTGTGCTATAGGAATGGGCCACGGATTCCCCGACATCCCCACGACACCAATGCAGCTCCCCCTTTATGGGGTTAAGGAGGCGAGAAACGGAAGCGTGAAGGATAGCTCTCTGCTCATGACATGGCTCTTGGCTCCGATGGGTTCAAACGATGATGAACACCAAGATGATGAGTGTAGGGTGGAGTTGGCAGGCTGTACAATACTATACGAAACTGCTCCTACTGTTACTACTACTACTACTACTACGGCTACGTGTGTGGGAGAAACTCCTCGGTGTGTGTGAGAGTATTCCCATTCGACCGGCTGCACACAGAAACAGATGACGAGATGAGTGCAGAGCACCCGTCACTTCCCAAAAACATATCCCACAATCCCACCATTACAAAGTGCTACGAACTTAGTCGTCAGTATTGTACACACAAGGATCCATCCAATTGTGCCACACACACACACACACACAGATGGGCATACAACATTACCCGTGGCTCCCGCTCACGTGATCACCCTTATTAGATATCTGTGCGAAAGTTGAAAGAAGAGAAAGATTGTGCATACTTATGCGTTTACGCCATGAATGCCCGCCTCCATGTACAAAATGGTCTAATGTAGAATATGAAGTATGAATCCGTTCTTCATCAATGAATTCATCTTTCTAGCCGCTGTGATTCCCTATTACTATACCACCACCAGCACTACGATCATCTTTCACCGACCCTCCCGTAGACTCAGTCGGATCTAGCCGGAGGAACTTTCCGACTAGATTAGGACAATTAAACTATAATAGGGCGGGAAAATCCCCTTCTTTCTTTCTTTCTGTCTTTCTTTTTCGTACTTACTGGTTCGCCCACTCCCTCCTTCATCCTCATCCTTCTCATCTCCTCCCAATTCTCCCATACTCCCTTCCCTTCCAAAGCCATATCCAATAGTTTTGTTGTGTGCAAGCACCCACTACCAGCCTGTAACATTGGAGAAAATCCGGAGCAAGGAGATTATTCCCCCCTCTTCTTCTTACTTCTCCTCGTCCTTTTACAACTAATAGGAACCCTATCGGATCAATATGAAATCCGGGAAAGTGATTCCCACTGGAAATATCCACGCACTACCAACTGAATTCAATGTCTGCAGAAATGCCTGGGACCATTCTCCATGCACTGTGATTCATGCGTACAGTGAAAGTGTGAGCATACCCAGGTACACCAACCAGCCGGCCCAAAATGTAAGAAAACTATATGTAAAAATCATCCAAATGTGTGTGTGTGTGTGTGTGTGAGTGTGTGTTTGAAACTGAATTGAAAAATGATCCGTCATGGAATTTCCTCCAGCCGTCTCCATTATTGAACTGACTGTGTCTACCGCAGCAGTGAGTGGAGGAATATAAATATATAAGTATACATATATATACATATAATTTTATTATTAGAATTGGGAAAATTCCTCAGTAGGAGGTTGGGAACTTGGACCTCCCTCGCCTCACTCACTCTCACTGAGAGTCAGCCAACGCATTTATTCAGGTTCTCTACTGTACTACACACGACCACCTTAGTTCTGGTAGGGAGCACGGAGCACTTAAAACATCTTTGTTGAAAAAACTTGATGGTGGCCGGTTCAAAATGTGTCTATTATGTGGACCACTCATGCGTCCACTATAAGAACTCTCTTCTCCTCCATCTTCTTCGCAAATATCCTCCCGTGGCTCACGTCCCCTTTAAAGACTTGAGACAGAAGAGCAGAGTTTGAAATTTAATAACAATAATAATAGTAATAATAATAATAATAATAAAAATATTTAATTCAAAATGCAAAGTGGGCTACACGGATCTCTATATACCTCACAGATAGAAACAAATACTTGTGTATACGAGTTCCAACAGCAAAGGAACTCGTCTCCCTCACCAACAACACACTCTAGAAAAGTAATATTTTATACGGATTCTACATAGTATACAGCATGATCAAAGGGAGGGGAAGATTATGCGGAAAATGTATACGTCAAAAAATCTTTGCACACATGAGAATGTTACTCCTTTACTCCGTGCTACAATTCGCCTTCTTCCAACGTTCCGTCGGCGGCGGCCTCCTTGCTTATCCCTCCTCCTCCTCCACCTCCGTGGAAAAAATTGTGAGGGGATCCTACTCAAAAAACATGGCATACCACCCCTGAACTTGAAAGTTGAATTCCGTAAAAATCAAGTTCAGGGTTACACAAGAGCGGAATTTTGAGCACGCATACACAAAGAGACAGAGACACATGCCAACAAATGCATAACCAATAGGAGAGGGTAATATATAGGTACAAACACAATATAAGAGCAAGGAGAGCAACTACTGACTGACGGGCTGAGAGGGCGGCGGATGCACTCGCAATAACGAAGGCACTGCTGACAGCACAGCTACATCATTCTTATCCTTCCAAATGACATACTACTGTTCACAGTATTGTACCACTGTACCTACAGAACAGATGAGCAGGGAAACAAACATGCATGATGATGATGAGTCGGCATGGGAAATTAAGTCACACCGTACTTTTGCTGAGAGTGCTCTAAATTTAAACAAAGCACAATCACTACTCCACTTTATAGACCCCATCGTATGAGCATGTATTTACTCGACGAAGGAGGAGCAGAGTGTAGGCATAGCTGTGGCTACTACAACTGCTGCGGAATATCCAGTGCCAAAAATCTATGCAATATACCCAACTCCATTGTGTATTCGTACGTGAGTGCATTCAATACGGTCACAACCACAGAGGATTTCATTATTTCCAGCCTGCTTCGAGCAATACAAATACAAGTATATCTTGTGTGTATGTTCACGTCCTTATATGTGCTCATGTATTTCTGTGTGTGTGGGTGTGTGTGTGTGTAAGTTTGTCTGCATGTGAGTGTATTTTTGTATAGTTGTGTGTGTGCTTGAGTGCTGGTGCACGCGAGTATGTATTTCTGCAAGCTCGTGTGTGTTTGGTATTTGTGCTGGTGTGTGTGTGTGTGTGTGTGTGTGTGTGTGTGTGTTGTGTGTGTGTGTGTGTGTGTGTGTGTGTGTGTGAGTACAAGTGTGCTTTAGTATTTGTGGATGTTTATGTTTGTGTGAGGGACAAAAGTAGATTTCTCCGAACGAGTGTCAAGTTGAGGCAAAGACGAGGCAGTACAAAAGGAAAAACTTTTAGCGAGTGAACTGATGATGATGATGCCACGCCAAGAACCGCAGGATGAACTGGGAGACCCCGTTAGCAATATATCACACCGCGAGGCTTAGCCACAGTGGGCGTTCAAGGTAACTTGTGATTACTATTATGGTAATTATATTTTCACAACACAACATTAATGATGATGACGGCGAGAGTGCCGGCACATATTTTCGGAGCTATTTGTACACACATGTACCAAGAGGCATTAGGGACAAGAGCAAAGCCGGCCAAACGGAGCTCACTTGTCCTTTCCAACTGGGTAAGATCCAAAAGACCATATCGCATGGTCGTGGACAGTCCTATCCCCGTTGCACATGCACATAAGCCAACACACACACCCACATACACGCAAACACAACTACGCACACACACACACACACACCCACACCCATACACGCAAACTGGGGGTAAGCAAATACGAGGACTGAGCAATACGGAAAGCATATTTTGATTGTAAAGAGATTGCAATCCTCACATGTAACTGTCTCATTACCAAACTCCCTCACTGTAAGAGTATCATATTTGTGTTTTGAGAGCTCAGGAGCTCCCACATTTTGGCACCTGTATCTCTGAATTCTCGGCTTTTATATCGTCACACTTGAAGCCATGCTCATATGTGTGTGTACAAAGTCGTACCACTCCGCCTTAGAGAGCTCTCTCTCTCTCTCTCCCTCTCCCTCAAGTACTGATTAGAATGTCCTCCATTTGCTTTGGTGGCTCACAAGTCGATGTTTCCAAACAACGTCACCAAGCGACAACGGCCACGAGCTCCACAGCAACGACGGGGAAGGATTCTTTCTATTTGATAAGCTATAGTATGTGTTTGTGTGTGCGTTTGTGTGTTTGTGTGTGTGCTTGTGTGTGCGTTTGTGTGTTTGTGTTTATGTGTGTGTGTGTGTCTTCGTGTAGTACGTTATGTGAGACGCTTAAATCTTAGCATTACTTTCTATACATTAGTTTTATACGTCAAATTCAGTAATAAATCTATCAAAATATGTTTCTCTTATGCATGCTCTTTTCGAGAACGGTGGTGGTGTGATGAGCTCCATACGGTTTTCCGCCCCGAAAAAACCACGCAATAACGCGCACATACTCCACCATCAAACCTCTCCCCTCTCCCAAGCTACAACATCTGCACTCCGACGACACGAAGCTCACACCTTGGCAAACTCCATCATCATCGTGCTAGTTATAATCGGTATTATTGCTACATTATATCTCTCTCCCGTGCCCACTGACGCCGACAAGAAGACGTAGGTATGAAAATCTGTCATCTATTTCTGTCAGAGGCCTCCTTCCGCCAAGAAGTAAACATCCACTCCCGCCTCATAACATCTTCACTCTTGAATAGGGCCCGGATCCTCGTCAACTTTTATAAAATCCTTACTCTCACAGCTCAGCTCATTCGGTGTAAGGTTGATGGTATAGGAGGATGGTGAGACCCTTCACAATGAAATTCTTCACTGCCTGTGGTGGAGATCGTACCAAAGGGAACGTTGAATGAGGGATGGTTGCGGAGTCCAGAGGTGTTGTGGATATCTTGCATCATTCATACACACACACACACACACACACACACACACACACACACACACACACACAGCGACCTCAGCCTTCCTTTGTTCCTTCATCATCATACTCAAACCTCTCTCAGATTTCAGAACTGTTGTCGTCCTAAAACTACAACGCTGCTTCTACTGCTCCTGCAATCCCTGCAAGCGATCGTAAATAATCCCGTCTTCCGTCACGCCAGACGAATTAACTTTCATGAGAATATACCAAATTCATCACGTTCTCCGTATAAAATCCCAAGGAATGTGCACAACAACCAAGCCTGCATAATAGCAAAAACTGACTCTTAATGTACGCACACACACACACAGCACACACGCCCACACGCATAACAAAACACGAGCAAGGGGCAGGAATCCCAAACTTCTGGGGCAGATTGTAACTCCGTTGAATTCATTTACATGAAATCCTCAGCTCATCTCACCTTCCTATACACATTCCCGTCCCCCAGTAGCTGCTACACTCTCTCAAGTCTCAAGACAAAATAAATACGCCAAGTTATAGATAAACTGTGAAAAAGATAGGAGAGAGCTCCGGAGGGACACCGCGAGCCTCTTTGTGAGGCGTTAAGAAAAGTTAACGAGATAGGAGCGTCGAAGTTGGAGGAAAACATTTGCTTGTCTGTCGTCAGCTTATAGAGTCAAAGTTCGCAGGGTTGGCAGGGGACTGGTCCTATGTGCCCCTACTGTGTGGATTAAGACGGAGAGCAACTGCGAAGTACATCGGCTGGAAGTATAAAAATGTGCCTTAACTTTCGTCGTAAAGCAGCTGAGGAATGACAGAGTGAATTTTACTGTAGTCGCTTAACGCCTGTCGCTAAATCAAAATGAAAGCACTATTATCAAACAGGCTAACAAGTCTTCCGCAGCATCGCCAGTAAAAGCATGCTCCAGCAATTTCATACACTCTCAGAGACATACACACGCTGACAGCCACACTACACACATTCTCGATAGCCGTGTGCAATCAATCCCCTTTGTTCAGCAGATTTGGACACTGACTGAACTGACTCCGTTGAGACATGGGGAAATCATGGATGATAAGGTTGTAGGAAAATTTGTAATCGTTGCAGGAACTGCTGTGTGCTGCTCAAGACACAAAGCACAGTCAGGTTTCCATACACCTTCTTATGACTGGACATTGTAACCAGCGTGGCGACGAACGGCGAGAGTTTAGTTAGATGATACGATCAAGATGCTTAGACGCTCATTTACAACACATACGCTTTCATTCCTCCACACAACTTTAGGCACACTTGAGCGGGCCGACCATTAGGATGTAAGGAGCACAACAAAGAGAGACGAACCGCAAAAATTGTAGAGAGGTGCGAGGGTGCGACGACGAGTTAGCCTTGAAAAGTAGTAGCAGCATTACGTATTATGGACTCAACCCGTGCTCATGAGCACACTTTGTCTTCAAGTTGGACGCCAATGGAGCATGGATACAGGCCAACATATACAAGTTCCCCATCAGGCACATGCACAGAATCCTCCAACCTCTCTTTGTGTTACTCTACAATGTTACATTAGTTGGTTGCATACAGTGTGTGACTTTGCCGTTCCATCGGGCGGGATAACTTCACGACGAAGAGCCAGTGAGGAACCTTTGAGCATGAAAATTGTTAAGAAAACGAATTGCTTTTTTATTTTCCTTTGTCTCCATAAATGCCCTGCTTGTATCGACAGTAGTAGATGCAAAACCTAAGGATGTGGGGTTAGGAGACTGTGCTGAGATGGGATTCGTTATAGCTCCAGCGTTCACAACTCCCACCTGGCGACTGGCAGCTCCGCAGGAGTCTCAATCTTGTATCTGAATCATGTGCATGTATAGTACAGTAATAGGGAGATGATGCACAGGATGTGAACAAAGGGAACATGCTCAGTCAGGATCATGTATTATGATGGCTTGGTGGAATGGCAATTATTATTAATTTCCAGAGTAATACATACAATGTTCCGACAAATTTTCCATGTTCTTCAAAACTTTATTATTCAATTTGAAAGAGGCGCCAAAGTCTGATGAGCATCTCATCCAGGTTGTTGTGTACATTTCATATAGACATGACTTCCATCACGCCAACTCTCACTCAGCATTGCACATTGGCCACTAAAGCCATGACGCGCAGATCATCCTCTCTAAGGAAAGGATACATCGAACTGTCGTCGTCGTGTATGAACTTGCGCTTGTCCTTTGTCCTATTTGCTACGAACGACTTCGATAGGCTCAACCGCCGTCGTATATACTTGACTGCACTTTCCAGCTGGCTTAGGCTATAAAATACATTGACCGTAACAGGAGATTATGACACCAGTTTGTCTAATCCTTCCAAATGGAACGAACCTTTACACATCTCTCATTCCACACTTTCATTTAATTACCTTCTGTCCCACATTCATCGGTCAAAGCATGAATGCAGTAAGTGGTGGTGAGTTCTCAGGAGTTATATCGCTCTGTGAATAACAATCACGAGTAGGCTATTGGATGGGGGAGGATGGGACATTCATATGTGATATTATTCCTTCCACCAGGGGTGCCGATGAGGGAACTCATTGAAAACTTGTAAAACTTTTTTTAAAGTCAACTCTCAGTCCTCCCAGGATTATTGGACACACATGGCAGGCTGTTCAAATAAAAAGCGGATAAAAATGGGATAAGGTATATAGATGATGAGAATTTCCAAAGTTTAAGTGATCCAGCTGATGTTGACATTAAAACATTATTATGAAGAATACTAGTTCCAACTAACTATCTTATCACAAACCCCCCCCCACTTCCTTAAGAACAAACTTTCCGATTTGTATCCGAATATGACGAGCCCTCTCATGCCTGGTGGAAACCTTTGATACAGTCTAAGTGGAAATCTTTTGGAAACTATTCCAGATTCTAGTCTACGGGACAGAAAAATTAAACCCAACACTTCTATAACTCTCTTTTCCCCCATAGCTTATGACCCTCTTCTGTTGCACTCAAATATCCCTGATCACCGCTGACTATAAAAAACTCACTGCCACAGATGCTCACATCTGCTCAAGGACCCACCCATGTGAAACCCAATAGATCTCGCCCACAACCACCATTTGAAACAAGCCCTCTATACTTCCAAGCACTCACACAATATCATTCCAGGGAAAACGGTCGAAAAATCCCAGACTCACTTTCCTTCCCCCCATTAATAGGAAAATGCGAGGACCTGAACCTGAAACGGTTCATTAAAAACAATTTCAAAGAGGAGAGGGAAGCGGATAACGTGTAGCTCATTACTACAAGGTTTATTTGAGCTAAAACACCGAAGGTCTTTCGTTCACAGACAGTAAAATAATTCTCGGGCCAATTAATACCAGGAAATTAGAATGCCTCCGTGGGAGTCGAGTGCAAAACAATGGACGAAACTGTCTGTGTAACGTCACGTGAACCCGGCAATGAACTCCAAAGCTCCACCGTTCCAAAGTCAGGTAGAGGCGTAATGCATGTCAACAGAATTAAAAAGTATTGGATGTATACATAGACACACATTGAAAACATTGTGACGAAGAAATACTTCGAACTCCGTGCCTCTCGCAGCCCTCCACTCCTCATCCTAAAACGACGCACAATATTCCGCAGCAGTATAGCTATTGCCCTATCCTCCCTAGCACAGTGCACCAGTTCACAGCTGACTTCTTCGGGGGAATCCACACGATGCCTATACAATCTATCGATCCAGACTGTTGAAAAAGAAATGCAGGCTACTACTACCACCACCAGCCATCACAACGTCCTTACAACCCTGCAGAACAGAAAGGATTTTTGCAGATTATGTATTTTGACCATACACAAATGTGCATATTACACATATATACGCGTAGAGCATCGACAGATGGTCCACGAGAGAACCGTTCCCGAACTTCACATATTAATGACCTACCTAGATCAGACCTACTACGCAGTTTTACATTCTCCACTCTGTTCCCACTTTGGAGCGCACAGCTTTTCAAAACTTACCTACAAACGGAGACTTGGGTCCAACTTGTCGGTCGTGTTCACACGGGATGACAACAACTTCTGATTTTCTTTCATCCCTTCGAAGAGCGTCATTGTTTAGGTTCCTCAAACTTTTTTTTAGATGGACAACATGTCAAGTCCTCTGGGTTTCGCTATTTTCTTTAACAATGCAGTCACGTAGTCCCCCCACTATAATCACTTACCACGTGACACAATTAACAGTCCACCAGACCTGCTTACCTCTCAAGACAAGTCAGTTTTGCTCTTTAGAGCATCAAGTTTCTCGTCTTCAGAGAAGAACAAAGTCAAAGGAAACATTAGCTCTCAGCCTGTCTCCCTCTCTCTCTCGATGGCTCTCAGAAATCTTCCCTTGTTCAGAATGATCAAAGACAGTAAATGTTTAGCACAGGCTAATTTCAAGAATCTCCTCCTTGCTCCTCTTTCTTCACACACCTCTGACCCACCCGTTTCCCCTTCTTCCCCCCTCACCAGTTCTCACGAAAACAATATAATAGTCACTTGACAGTCCTTGGAAAAGGGTAAAAATGACAATTGAGTCCGAAGCCACGGAATTCCACTTCTTTGTTTTTGAAAACACAGTAGTAGAACGGCCAGGCTATCACGAGTACACACAAAGTATTATCATCAGGTCAAGTTATCAAACCAAATTCTTCCCACGAGGAATGGACATGAATAGCGAAACATGGACTGGATCGGAAGAAGCAAACACTGAGGTAGAATTTCGAAAAACTCGCAGAAACACAACGGAGGAAAAACTACTGCGTTGAACAGCACATACATAAACTTACGATAGCACTCGGCTCTCAGCTGCTCGCACGATTGCCAGTTCGAGTCTGTGACTGCTGGTGCTGGCCAAATGCGTTCCGTAGCCTCCTAATCCTCGCGAGGGTGGATGCCCCTTTGCCATGCGCGTGTGTCTTACCCACGATCTCTGCCTAACAACAACATTGACTCTACCGTCAATCTTCCATTGGCAACCCCCGTGACAACAGGCAGAACATATGGAGCTAATGTGAGCAGCGGCAGGGCCTACATCAGCATCACAACAACAACAACAACATAAGCAGAGTGTATGCAAGGACAGTGGCAGGACAATAAGGGACAAAATGCATGAACATCTCTCCATCCCATGTACACACACAGTTTGGAGTGCCCAGGTTTTCCACTTTATCGTACTACATACACGCTCATGAAATAGAGAGGATCAGTGGGGACTTAAATGATGACCCTGAATCCGAGCTACGTGCCCTGATTTCTATGCCCTCCCTACACTCCACATTCTGTACTCCTACCCTATATATTTATTGCTTCTCGTGCCGTCGGAAAAGAAAGTAATACTGCAATAAGAGCATGGCTATAAGATTACCAGTGCGTGAATGATGATGACCTTAGTAAGTTTTAAATGGCAGATAAATATCACTTATTTTTACCCTAAATTTCAGGAAGGGACCCCTCCTCATCACTTCCCAAGACTTTGAGAGACGACTCCAGAGCTACGATCCAGCTCAATGGCTTAACAAAAGGTAAGAGTTCATGTACAGTAATACTACGCATATACACGTATAGATATTTGTACACACATATAAGTTTGATATCATGTGTAAAATCCAACTGTGGAATACGTCTTCAGATATAATGTCTGCGGTCGATGGTTGCGATTTTAAGCACGCGATTCTCTTCTTTACAGTGCAGGCGGACAGAGGCCGGGGCCAGAAAGGGCCAGAACATCCACACGGATTTACGTAAGTACAAGACATTTAATACTCTATAAACTTCCAGCTACTTCCTCCCAACTGTATTTTTCACCCCTCCGCTCTCTCTTCCCACAATCTCAACGCAATGGTTTAAATCCGTTAAACGCTAGTTCAATGTTTCTGCCTATGAGGTGAGAACAGAGACAAAATCAAAGTTTGTCTCGCTCGGTTTGGGTCTTGCATCCGCGATTTGTTGACTACATGGGAGCTGTTCACATATATCGATATCAAACTGAGAAAGAATTAACCCGATCCCTACCCCCCCCCCTTCTGATCATTTTTACATTGTCGTACATACGTCGTTATAATGGAGCGTTATCAGATGAAGACCCCCACCACCCCTCCTTGTTATCGATACGATCGAACAGCCCCATGTTCTCTCATACGAATAAAGCTCACAGGCGTCATCTAGTATTAGCAATGACGCATGTTCTCAGCAACGTTGGGTGCTGTAGCACAGATACCCCAGTTTTAATTTAAAAATATGAACACGTGATCTCAATAATTTTCCCCACTGTATACAACCAGAAAGAATGAACAATTAAATTAAATGAGGTTCCTAAACCACAAATTTTGATTGATGTTCCACATTTTGGAATTATTGCAACTTGAAGCGAATTTCTGGTTCCAAGAAATGAACCGTTGCGTTTCCCGTGTAATCTTAAAATTTTGCGTTGAATGTGAGCTTAAGCGAAAAATTTTGCAATCAGTTAGCCAAATCTCAAGGCAGTGGTTTGGCCAAGTCCTTTTTCACGTGTCCCCTGCGCACAGTGTCGTGACTCTGGACAACACAGAGATTGTTCAAAATATTTTGTCTAAAAGCAGTAAGTCCGAAAACTCAAAATTGACCCTTCCAGAAGGCTACAAGGGTTGCGGCCAAAGTATTACAAGAGCGGGACGAGTGCTGACTGAAAATTCTCATAAAATTTTCTCAGTTTTTAATTTGTAGGGAGTACTCGTTAATGTAAATGGTTGCGCTTTGCGTCTGTTGGCTTCAAAATTTATTACTCTCTAAGCAAGATGAATTCGGAGTTCTCGCGACCACTGCTTTCAGAGGCATCCTTACTACGGATAAATTGTATTTTAAATGCAGGTTGTCAATGTTGCCCAATAAGGGCTTCTCAAAAATGATCCTTGTAAGCTTATAAGTACAGTCGTAGATTGCAAGAACTTAACGACGGACTTCACCCACCAAAGATAGAAATTATACATTACTTAGTAATCTGCAGTTAGAGTATCCGTTTTTCAGTCCAGAAGCCGTAAATGTCAATGGGAATAGAAAGTGTTTGCGGTTAAGCTACAGCTATTTTAAGCTAATTCAAGTTTCTATAATCTGAAAGTATTCTTACAAGGGGAGGAATTCACATGCCACCCTAGCACAGATTCGACACTATGTGGATTTAGGAGGTCACCTGGGATGATTAACAATGGCAAACTCCTAGG
>WJFA01001076.1:0-24949 GCA_009870155.1 Pseudobourletiella spinata | reverse complement strand
CAATACGTCGACATGGATACATTAAATTTTGCCTTTAGGAATTTGAAGAGTTGTCGCAGGTTAAATTTTGAAACTGACAGAAAAGTCAAATGTTAAAATTTGCAGTTTAACCGTCGATATACTAACTCTAGAACCTTTCGCCCAACTAAAACCTAGTTTCAGAAAAAATCAAATTTGAAGTTTCACCGAAATCAGTTATGGGAAATTTAACATGGGATTTCCCATAAGAAATTTCATGCTCCTGAGAGTCCCGCTTTGGGTGTTTTTGGAAAAAACACTTTTTACAAACTTTTGAAAAATGAGCTAAAAATTGACTTTTATGATGTGGTAGTATCAGTGGGGATGGAAATTCGAAATATAGCGCTTAATTTTGATCAAAGAGTGTCGTTTTGTGTGAAAATTATTGAGGAAGGTAAAATGTCACGAAATTGATTTATGGGGAATTTAACATGAGATTTCCCATAAGGATTTTCATGTGCCCGAAGGCTTTTGGCTTTTCTCAAAAATTTCACTTTTTACAAACTTGTGCGAAATCACTAAAAAAATAATTTTTATCATGGATTTTGATCGCCAGCGTTAAAAATCTATAATTTTAAGCTTTAAATTTTCATGAAAATTTCAAAAAAAAAATTAAATTCGCAATTTACCATGTCTTATGATCGCCAGCGCTAAAAAATCATAATTTTGGACTTTAAATGGAAAATTGCGAATTCAATTTTTTTGAAATTTATCATTCTACTTTTTTTTAGTTTATTCTAATTGTCACCGGGTATGACAAGTTTCCACAATTCTGAAGATTTGTACAAGTGAGGTTTTTGTCGCCACCACTGGGGCAAACCTCAGTTCCGAGGAAACGAAAATGTGGCGTTTAATTTTTGTTGGCCACGGCCTCGCCGGGTTCCCGCTTCTAGGTTTGGCTATGTACGTGGGAATGTTTAGTGGTTGTATGCTGTTGGAATTACCGTTGCAAAAGCCTGTGCGACAGCACGTGGGGTCTCTGCAAGTTGGATTGATACAAGACACACACTGCACGACTGCACATTTACGCTATCTATGGTCCTCAGTAACCCGGAAATTCGGAAAAAGATAACTTGTATCATCTATGTGAGCTTTAGAGAGAAAAAGATCCAAGCCGACTTTCTGAGTTGGAAAACTTCTCAGCAGAGTGCAGGCATGACAACTCAAATTCAGTCCATAAAACCGCACGGGTTTGAAATATAATAAAAGTGCTTAGACTCGTAGTCTGTCGACAAAATTGACGAAACATCAGAAAGCCGCTTCGGCTTTGACTGTTAGAGTAAACAATGTTAGTGTCTTGTGGCTGTGAACATCACTGCAGATGAATTGTGAAACTTGGATTGTTGAAAATCCCCGAGAAAAACAGCTTACCATTTCGAAAGGAAGTGTTATTATCGTATGGTGTTTGCGCTTAAACTATACTAAGTGCGCATTCATTGTTTGACGTTTTCTATACTTCACACAGAATAGTGAGTTTCTTTTCATGAGTTGTAACGTAATATTTTTACTAATATCTTCTCTTGTGTCCGATATCATTGGAGATTCGAGGTTTTGACATTGAGGCTGTGAAGGCTGAGAAGATTTTTAACCAGGATTCAACTATAGAATGATTGCAACACTTAGATGTGAATGCTGATTGTATCGGAGGACCTCGATAACTCAAATCTCAGTTAGTTATTATTGTACCACATTTTTATCTTCAGCTTGCTAAAGTAGTGCATAATTTGCTCATTTTATTGTGAGTTGAAAAGGCTTCTGATGTTTTGTATAACACAGAGAATACAAAATGAATGATCCAAGCAACGTTCGAATGCCCAAGGGGATTCTGAAAAACAGTGGGAGAAATAGCACGTTTTCAGGGCCCGAAATTCCAGAAGATTACGGTGGAGCGCCGTATCAGGGCCAACATTTGTACGGTCATCATGGAGTTCAGGCGCCTCAGCTATCCGTACCGGGATTCTCTGCAACGGCTACGTATTCATCTGAGTATGGAGGACATTCGAGTTATGATCCACAATCTGGACACTCGACCCAGTCTTACATGGGTGGCTCTTTAACATCTCAGTGGGGTCAGTATCATGAAGGTCACGAGCCTCATAGCCTTCAATCCGCACCGTAAGTACCGCAACGCATACAAGTTGTTACTTTTTCTCGTAGTAAAATCAGTGTATTATGCTGAGGAATTCGGAGTGGAGTATAAAACATATTGATATTGGCTAGATATTTGATGAAGGAAAAGATGAGAGCGGTTAAAATGACGACATAATGTGGGATTATTGATGATGCTGATGAGTCGGGTGAGCGAGCTAAAATAATGACGTTACCCAAAAATCAAGGCATTAGCTACGGTGTCCATGAAGATAATAGCGGTATGATACAATATGCTAGCCTAAGTCCTTACCTGAAATTCACATTTCATGACTGTTGTAGCAGATTACTGCAATGATTGTCGAGAAAGGACATCTGTCTTTTGTCTTCATTCTTTGAACATCATCGTCCCCCGGCCAAGGAATAGTGTTTCCGATCAAATCTAAACCGTAGTTGAAATTTAGAATTGACGTTTGAGGAAGCATGTTTCTTTATCTGAAGTCACAGTAACCAAACGGAAATATTTTCTTAGCATTGACGATGTACCTTCGTTCCGTCGGAAGCTGGAGAGATTCATTACGAGGAAGCAGAGTTTGATATTCCGAACTCTCTCAGCGGAGGAGAAACCATTGTTAGAGTCGAGATTAGAAGAGAAGAAGAGTGAAGGTGGGTGGAATTATGATTCCAATATTGTGTTGTAGTTTCAGTGCTCAAAATTTTTTCTGAAACAGGAAGCTACGGGATAACTCCCTCACTGGATAATTACTTACCCCTTGAGTTGAGCGACCGGATGAAAGAATTTTTTAAGGTATGCGCGTAGAGTAGTTGATTACTCTTCTCATCTCACAATCTTCCAACTTTTAAATACTATGGTTTCCAGAGTGTTCAAGTCGGAGACATCGTTGTGGGAGAAGTTTATTCAAAATCAGCTGCTGGACTGATTTTCAAATTGCTTTGCCATGACGGGGGCAAGCGCGCGTATCTCGAAGATCTTAGTGTAAAAGGCGTTTGCCCACCGAGTCAGACGTTGCCATTGGATCCAAGCGATCTGAACAAAATTTATGAAGAAGATGACAAAGCCAGGTTGGAGGTTTTAGAGATTAACTATGATAGCCGGAAGCTGGTTTTGGGAATGAAAGGAATCAAACTCTCAAACGAAATGCGGCATGCTTTTCCTTTGGGACCAATCACCAACGACGAATTTCCTAGACAATTTATGTAAGCAACTCGTAACCATGTACGTTCTTTAATTCCGTGGCAATGGAAATCTAATTATTAGTACTTACGTTTGGGTTTAGAATGACGAAAATTGAGGGGAAATCACGAAGAAGGAGGACTTATGAGCAGGCTCTGGATAACAGTAGTGGATTTCACAATCCTAATAGTATTGTTTGCTTAGGTACCTCCTTAGGCATACTAAGTAACAAACATTCACTCATGATTGGCCTGAGGTAAGCTATACTTATTGCGTGTAATAGCAACTGTAATATGTAGGGTACCAGAGTTTTGAAAGAAATTGCACATGGTATTCATTGAAAGTCGGAATGTGAATCTATAAGATTTATTTTTATTTCCAGTGGGAATTTTCCACGAAAAGATATGGCTAACGAACTTAGAAATGCCCAGAATGCTAAATGGGCTCAGCACAATGTGGCACTTGGAATTCGACATTTCAAGCAAGGAAATCAAGTAGAGGCCTTCCAATGTCTGAACAAGGCTATTCTAATAGATCCACAGAATGTCGAGGGTTTGGTTGCCCGTGGTGCACTGTGAGTAATACCAATCATTCTTCTACCTCCGCTTTCGTACTAACTGAGAAAAGTCTGTGAACATTACACCTCTTGGTCTAATTAGGTATGCTAATAATGGGAGCTTTGAGAAGGCTTTGGAAGATTTCGAATCTGCTCTGAAAAACGCCCCAGATCATTTCAATGGGAAAAAGTACATGGCAGAGACGCTAGTCGTAGTTGGAAAGAAGTAAGACTCCAATAATTACGAAATTTATGGAATCACGGAGTTGTTGACATATTACGCCATCACTTATGCTTCAGTTTTCGAACTACCTCCATTTCGATCTACCTTACGTCACGATATAAGCAGGGTCAGTTTTGACTTCCCTCTTTCTAAGTGATGTCGCAACATGCGAACAGCCCCTGAAGTTTGGATAATTTATGGTACTGTGGGCTAACGAAACCTATGTATGGGTCACGTTTACAGCCAGCAAGAAAATGGAAAAATTGAAGAAGCTTTTGGGTCCTACGGAAAATGTTTGGCAACATTGCCTGAACACAAAGAAGCTATTCTTTCGTTAATGTCCATTCATGAGCAGATTGAAAAAGTTGATTCTTCTCGACTGTCAGGGTCTGCAGTAAGTAAGGTTTTAGAAGTGAAAGAGAAGTTGAGGTCTATGATTGCCGAAGAGATAGCCAAGAAGAAATTAGGATACTACGACAAAGTTCTGAATTCATCCCAGAGTGTAGCCATAAAACGGGAGTCCTCGGATTCAGACTCATCGTCGTCAGATTCCAGTGACTCGGACTCAGGGTCCTCGTCAGACGAAGGCCGTTCACGGAAAGACAAGAAAAGAAAATCTAAAAAGCGGAGAAAGAAAAGCAAGAAGAGTAAGAAAATCGGTAGGAGTTCCAAGGCGGATTCACTCAGTCCATTTTCTAGAAAATTAGCTGGGTCTGAAGTTGGAGGAACGGGGATAACGGGGTCTAATTACGCCGAGTGGAGCCAGCAGATTGGCATGAATAAACTGGCAGGTGAGGAATGCAAATGGGAATGTGAGTCTTCCTTCAAGTTGACCATGTTCATTGTATTACTTTTGGGAATTTTACCGCAGGAAATTCAGATGATGAATCCCAGCGGTCTTCGAAAAAATCGAAAGATAAAAAGCGGTCGAAGAAACGAAAAGAAAAACGAAGGAAAAAGAGACGTGATAGCTCCTCATCTTCTGAATCTGATTCGAAGGACAAGAAAAAATCGAAAAAGTAATCCCGTTCGTAATTCACTGCATATGAACATATGAAGTTGAAAACGTCGTAATGAGATTTGTTGTTCCAGGGGCAAAACGAAAGTTATCACTGATTTTGGTGAAATAGAAGAGCAGTTAACGGCTTTCTTTTCCAAGTGTGAGCAAGGAAAAACAGATATAAGGACAGATGATCACATCCCTCCGCAGGCGGTGAAAGTCACATTGAGTCAAAATCTGAACAGAGAATATGATGCTTATGATCGATCAGCTAGGCGGATAGAACTCATTGCTGAAGAGTCAAAAAGGAAGGAGGGGTAAGCGGATGAAACACTACTTGAAGGTGTGGCCGTTTAGGTCAAGATTAAGTTTCCTTATGGACTTGCAGGGAAGCGTACAAGAGCGCCACTGCGATAACTGATCCACTGAGCCGACTGCCTGTGAGAGCCGAAGAATTGAATACGTATCTGCAGTCTCAGAATATGTAAGTCGTTACACAGGATTAGTAATATTATGATGGGTTTGTTCTAAAAGTTTTTATAACTTTCTTCCCCATCGTTAATCGTGCAGAGTCCGGACCGTTCATAACAATCAGACGTCGACAGGGGCTATGGGAGGATCGACAGAAGCCCCGGCCTCAGAGTCTTCAGACCCGAAACCACCGGCCTCCAAGTGGCGTACAATAGGCTCAGCTGATACGAGTTATTCTTTAAGTACTTTGGGACCAGTTGTTTCTGTGGGTAAACCTGTTGCCCAACCTATGACGATTAAAGTAAGTGGAAATATTTCGGGTACGGGACCCTCCCCTGTTACTCGCGAACTCCCGTTCGCCGTCTCAACGTCGAAATTAGACAGACAGCGAAGTAATAGTAGGAGCAGAAGAAGATCCAGGTCTCAAAGTCGGTCTAGGTCCAGATCTCGTTCAAGAACTAGGTCACGTTCCAAATCTGTCTCCAGATCGCCGCGGTATCGCCGAATACGACGGGAGCGGTCACACTCGGGCTCTAGAAGGTATAGGTTTATTTAATAAATGAGAGAGATTCCAATAGCTCTGTAAGCATTCCGTACCTATGATGCACTTTGCTATAGATATTCTTATTCAAGGTCGAGGTCGCGATCGAGGTCCAGGTCGAGACATCGCAGTAGAAGCGGCTCCATGGGCAGGTCACCGAGGAAGCGGTTCCGGGGAGGTTATGGAGGCCCCAACTTTGGTGGACGTAACATGAATCGTTTTCACCGCCGAGGTTACCACCAGGGTGGGGGGAGAAGGGGAGGTGGTGGAATCCCAAGACAGCAGTTTCCACCCGTAGCCCGAATCAGTAGGTTCAGGAATCGTTTCAACCGCTCGTTTTCGCGATCTAGATCCCGTTCCGGGTCGCGAGATAGGAAAAAGTCCAAGTCCCCTGGCAAGAGAACATCTGACTCGCCGGAGAAAAAGCGGGAGCCCCATGCGTCCTCAAGCAACCGTCGGAGTCCTAACCAACAGGTAACAACAACCTCGACACCGTCGTAAAACATTTCCATAATGGTGGCGGCTGGAGAGGGTTCGAAATTGGCGAAAATGAGAACCAGTAAGTGAGAGTCAGTGACTGCTCCATTATGCAGATCAATTACTGTTCGGCATTTATATGCGGGAAACATTTACAGTCATACGTTTGTGTTCACATGTGTACATGTACATCTTTCCTATGCTAACTCCTGCATTTTGATGAATTTTGATTAATTGCTGAACGTTTCCTGCTGCTTGTCGGGATTGGACGACCGTTTCCATGTGCTGCCTTCTCAGTCAAAAAGCGAATCAAGTGAGAAGAAAGCAAAGGAAACGAGTAAGCAGGTTGTTGGTGCAAACTCCGCAGGTGCCAATTCTGCTGATTCTAAAAAGACTCATGAGAACACTGAAATGCACGTACTGGGACTGACCACTAATAAAGTTGCGGACGTGGAAGAGCTCTTGGATAAACATAAAGCACACAAGAAAGAAGAAATGAGAGAAATGAATCCTGAGTTTTTTCGTAACCCTTAGAAATGATTACCATGAGTAAGATTCTTATTTTATGTTTTAATGTCCTAGCTGTATAGGAGCTGGTGGTGTATAGGTACAGGTTTCAAGTTTTTGGATATACGTGAAGAAGTTGTTTGTATCCGATAGGTCTACAAGGTGATAAGGTTTCTTCTCCGTCTTACCTGTTGTAGTTTACATTCTTATTAATGCGTTGTTGGCGTGTTTCAAAATTTTTGTGTAAATATATGAATATAAATATATATATGTATATGGATGTGATAGCTACGATTTTATTTTGGGCATAGAACATAATATAACAAAATAAATTTTGTAGCTGCATACCAACGTGTTGGTTTTATTAATGTACTTCAATTGTTCACCAAGATTTTTTCGATTATCTGTTAATGATGGTCACAGTAAACGTGGATTCTAAAACCAAGAGGTTGGTAGGGCTGACTGTGCATCTGGTGGGGGTTAAAAGCTTTTCTTGTCACTTCAAATGCTATAAATCAAGACTCTGCGACTAAAAATTACCAGAGCTGACAGTTGACTAAGACAATACTAAATACCTCAGATTTGAGTTGTCTAAGCTTTTACGGTACTTTCCATTCGCAGTACAAAATTCATTAGATTTCTATGCTGCTTGACTAACTCCGAAAGTTGCAAGTTCGGAGGCAGTGGAAGCTTGGAAGTGATCATGGTGTAGAGGTATCCAAAAACTAAAGCGTCAAGTTCCGTTGGAGACTCGCCGAAGAAATAATCCTGCTCACCAAGCCTTTCGCTCAGCGCATATAAACATGTTTCAACTTCTCGGTAAACCTCCGACGGTTGCCTCTGACTCCATTTTAGCGCTGCGAGCTGTGCCTTAGCCCTCCTTCTGAAAGTCCACGGTAGAACTGATTTCAATGGGAAGTTATACGGAGATCCGACACGAGGACGAGTATAATTGTTGTAAACATCATTGTCCAGCCAGCAAAAGTACAACATGGCATTCCCGAGCACATTCTGGACCAGGGACAGATAAGCTCGAAGATCTGCCTTCTCAGCAGCAGTAAGACAACCTTCGGAAAGGCTCACGCCTTTTGACAATGTCAGGTGGATGACTCCGTCTAACTCCGATACGACGTAGTTTCCGCACTTAACCACGGGCAGTTTTCCTGCAAACCAAACCTATGATATTAGCATTTTTCAAATTTCAGCATAAAATACAAAAACTGAAAGTCGTATTAGCTTTATAATAGAGATTATGGACAGATTTACCGTTAGGACTGATATTGGAGGCATTGAACTTTTCTTCCGTCCTGCAAGGCAAACGAGCAAGCTTCAGAAATGTTTGAATGCCCAAAATAGCCGCTGCTTCCGGCATGATTGTTTGGGTTGCTTCAACTGGCACAATCATGAACGTATCGGGATCCCATGGATCTTTCGCTAAAATACAGCATACAGGATCTTAAAACTTCTTCAAATAATATTTTTCCTACGGATGAGTAATTTATTACAATCGAACTTCCACTCGGGTGGAATCATTGTGCGACGAGCCATTTTGCGGTAGTTGCTGCTAGCGTATTAACGGTTGCGTTACTAGAATACAACATAAAGTCAGCATGTCAAACCACAATGTACAATCCGGCAATCCCTACAAATAACAGATTTAAATTCAATTCGCAACTTATGCATGCAAAAAAGCAATCTTGCTCTAACGCTCTCGAACCGAAGTCACAGGGCTAATACGGCTGTTGAATTGTACTTCCTGATAAACTACGATGCCTGCGATATTGCGAATGTACCAATTTGCCAAATATGCCCGCAGTTCTCAGGCAATTGCGTTATATGAAAGGCCTATGGAAAGCCTAGCCCAGAACTTTACATTAATTCAAACAGATGCTTTTGTATTTCCCTCTAGATTGCAAGTGGACACAGTCAAGGGAATGTGCCCGCGAAACGAAACGTGTCGAAGGGAAACACGACAACATGAGAAGCAGATTTCGAACTTTACGGACGGAAAGGTAAATGAGGTTATTTTGTGTGTTTCTGACGGCAGCATCGATATTAAAACAATACTATTACCGCTGCTCCTTTCACGGACGGTATGCACGTGAGATTTTAAGCAACGAGATTAGTAGATACCTTTGTGGATGATCGTGCTCTAAAACCGGTAAGATTTTCTGTTGAATAATTTCAATCTCAGTCAGATGAACTGATTGGAAAATTGAAATAAAAGATTTGCATCACGTAAATATTACTGTTTCTGAATTTCAGATGCTGTGGATTTGCGCATCTCCTGTTAGGTGTGAAACACTAGAAGCGCCGTGACTGTCACAGGTCACGCACATTGAGCGCATACCTGGAAGCATCTAGGAGAGGTCAAATTTGCAAGTGCGTGAAGAATGTTCGAGTTTGTTCAAACTCTTTCGGACAACCCGTACTTCGGTGCAGGCTTCGGTCTAGGAGGGTTGGCATTCGGAGCCGCCCTACTCAAACGAGGAGCCCAAGTTAGTAAGAAATAAATTTCAATGTGAAATTGAAAATTAATTGACTGGCCTTTGACTCGTACACCCTGAGCTCATGAGATTGCGCCATTAGAAATTTATGTGGTAATGTCAGAATTACTTTTTTGAGATTTAGCATACCAAGAAAACTTTTTTTGCAGGTTGGGACAATTTTATTCCGACGTCATTTTATGCTCACGTTGGAGTTACCAAACCGAGACCGGAGTTATGCTTGGGTACTGAATTGGCTGACTGAGAAAGGGGCTCGAGGAACACAACACATATCAGCCGTTACTACTTACGAGCAACTGGAGACGGGAAAAATTAACACGAAATTTTCTTACATCCCTGGAGTAGGTGTTCATCTCTGTCGGTATGACCTCACCCGTGTGCCTTTTGAGTGCCTTCTGTAAAGTTGCATTTATTATTAGGTACAAGGGCCACTGGATTCGAATAGAACGTACGAGGGAGAAAACCCAAGATTTGCATTCTGGCATTCCTTGGGAAACTGTCACGTTTACTGCTTTTGGCAGAGATAGACAGATTTTTTTTGACATTTTAGAGGACGGTAATCTGCGATTAATTATTAATACATTTCATTTCTCAAAGTCAGGTCTGCATAATGGCAATATATTTCTGCTTAGCTCGCACAATGGCTGTGAAGCAACTCGAAGGAAAAACAATAACTTACGCAGCCAAAGGTCACGAATGGGTCCAGTTTGGTCATCCAAAGAGGAAGAGACCTCTGAAATCGGTCGTTCTTCAGCCAGGGTTAAGTCAAAATATTGTGTCTGATGTTCAGGAGTTTTTACAAAATCAGTCATGGTATGCTGAACGAGGTGAGAAAATTTTGCGGGGTATCGTAGGTCTACGAAAATATGGGTTTCATGGTATTAACCGGTTGTTTCCATTTAAAAGGTGTTCCATACCGTCGTGGGTATCTACTTTATGGGCCACCTGGATGCGGGAAGTCATCATTTATAACTGCTCTAGCAGCACATCTGGATATGGGAATCTCTGTTCTCAACTTATCTGACCGAGGCCTCAGTGATGATCGTCTATATCATTTACTAGCCGAAGCTCCAGAACAGACTATCATTTTACTAGAAGATGTAGATGCTGCATTCGTTTCTCGCGAAGACTCACCAAGGGGTTAGTCTGAATTTATCTCATCAGCCGTTTGCTGTAGTTGTGTGTAGTAGTATCAAGTGAGGGTGAATTTTTGTTTTTTTTCAGTTAAAACGGCATACGAAGGATTGAACCGTGTCACACTTAGTGGTTTCCTTAATTGTTTGGACGGTGTTGTTTCATCTGAGGCCCGCATTATGTTCATGACTACTAACTACAAGGAAAGGCATGTATTCTCACACTAATAATGTGTAATTTTAGGTTATTTTAAATGCTCATCATTTGCTCTGCAATTTAGGTTGGACCCAGCGTTAATTCGTCCTGGTCGTGTGGATTTTCAAGCTTACATAGGGTATTGTGAACCAGCTCAAGTCATGTATCTATTTCGAAATTTTTACCCGGAAACAGATTCAGTTCTGGCAGAACAATTTGCAGATGTAGTCCAATCAGTTGATCTTCAGTTATCACCTGCTGTCGTTCAAGGTTACTTCTTGATGCATAAAAATGATCCGTTGGCAGCTATCCACAATGTTGCTAACTTAAAACTGGATACTTCAGAACCTAATAGATCCCCTACCTCTCCAGAACGGAGACAAGCTTAATGAATCTTCTGATTGGCGCAGTTGTCAGAATAAACAATTACGAGGCTATGTTATTTTTCAAAAGACACTTTTATTTTCTTAATAGTGTAAACTTCCAATTTCATAAGAACCTTAAATCCTGGACGGGTACAACAACTGGAAAGCAAATAAGAACCCACATTCAGTTGCTACACTTCCATCAGCACTTGCGCAAGAAACCATTACAATGCTAAATTATCTGCACTTACGAGACGAACTCTGTGTCCCATGGCCTGTCCGGGTAGGTTTCTACGGAACTTCGCCCTCACAGATCCGGAGCAACCATGGGTCCTTGTAACCTTTCCCCAAATAACTCTGGTAGTCGTTTTGGGTTTATCCTTACGTCCGGAAACTCCGCGCTTAATTTTTGCCTGATAAACCAGTTCAAATATCAATAACTACCTCCGAGCTAAGCGTTGTCTATCTTGACATCCTGCATTCATCCCCACTTGAACATTTTAATTTTGAAAACACAAATATTATTACCCTGTAAACGTAGGCTGCTCTTTTGCCAACGTAAAAGCTAGCATCTCCTTGGTTTTTACATCCTTCAACTTTAAGGAGTGCGGTGTTTTCGCGCTGGTTTCTCAAACCTCTTTTGTATCCCGTGAAAACAGCCTTGGCATAAAGACGTCCTGGCTTGTAAGCCGGTCGAGGCTTGGCCGGGGCTGCTACTTTGACCTTCTTTTCCTTCTTAGCTTCTTTAGCGGGGGCCGCGGCAGCTTTTGCGGGCTTTTCCTTCTTGGCGGCCGGGGCCTTCTTTGCTGTATCTGCCATAATGTTGTGTGGCGCTGGAAACCTGAAAAATATGAATAGTAAATTTTATCGATAACACCCACATCGCGAAATAGTTCCAGCACAATTCCCCCACTGGTTATTTTCGAAATTAACGGAATAATAACAAAATTTCACTTAATTAAGTCACGACACACTCACCTTCTGCTCACCAAATGCACGGGGAAGAAATGGAATGAGCTGATATTCTGTACGGCGTGCTTGCGGCTCAGGCACTGACGGTCTTCTTTTTCTTGTTCTCATGTTCTGCCAGAAGATGTCGCACTTCGACACTACTTTAGGAGCTACATGAGGTAGCTATATCGAGTGCATGTGATATGACTTCCGATTCCACCCGTATAGAATTCCCTTCCGATTTTAGATTCTCCTGGGTCATAGTTCTCATGTCCGATACTCAAGCTTATGAGCATGATTAACCATTAAAAATTCTGTCGAAAAACACTTAATGTTATAAATCGTGAATTGCGGCATAACATTGCATATGCACGTACATACCAAGGCAAGGATTTGTGTACCTTGCGTTAGTTCCTGTATCCTTCGCTAGGCTCCTCTGGCGACATCGTTTCAAGCCTGTGAGAACATTTGATTTATATTTATAATTTATAACAACGTATAAATTTCATGCCTTTAAAGTACTTTTAAACCTCCTTCAAGCCCCTTCAACCCATAAACTATGCTTTAATGTAACTTATGCCTCTGTCTCCACGCAACCTTAAGATGAGAGCCATGGATGTATTGACATAACTTAAGTCGGTTCATGATAAACTTCCATTGGCGTTGCTATTGACAAAACAACGGTTTTTCATTATGTCAATAAGGACTGACTTATTTGCATCCGAAAATCCGAACCCGACGTCTTTCTTCGAATTCAGTGCAAACAAATTGGTTTTATTCTACACGCATCAGTTAAATTTGCTTCTCGACGAGGAAGGCGGTGCGGTTGTGGTGTGATTGTGATTGTGAACTGCGAATTATCCTGTCCTGTAGTCCTAATCCATCCAACTGTCTCGCAGATCGGTGTGGAAACCGGTACAAGTTATCTATATTCAACAATTAAAAATGCAGAGTAGTTGAAAAGGCTAGGATGACTTCTTTTACAACATGCCGAAAGGAAATGCCTCTTGTGTGGCATCTGGTTTGGTGTAACTTGACTACTGACGAGGAAGTATAGACAAGACCACTCAGTTGGCGTGAACGTGAAGTTTACAGAATTCACCTGTAATAAAGTCATCTCTCATCTCTCACTTTTCACTTAGTTATTAGTTACAGCAGGTTAATATTTCGTACACCAATTGGCGAAAAATACCTTTCCTAATGGTAACACTTCTGAGAACTAAGCCGGCAGTAATGTGCATGCGAAATGCAGGCCGAAGGAACAAATTTGACGATTAAACACCTGTAGCTGTACAGCCTATCCCTTGTCTCCGTGGATTGCCTCTTAGAATCGCTTCTTCCTTCTCGTCTGCCTGCTCGTGAACAATGTCAGACTTAACAACTCCCACGGGCTCGGTTGTGAGTGCAGACGAAGTTGAACACGTGGAAGTAAGCAGCAAATCGAAGGGTTCGGTTGATGAATCCCGGAGCGATTTATCTATCGGGCCAGCTGACCAAAGTGAGACGGACTCAGGTTGGTACGTGCGAAATGAATTAAAATGAATCCGTCCTGAAAGGCACAGACAGATTGTTTTTTCCCTTAGCCTCCACTACCAGTGAGGAGGATGAGTCTCCAAGAATCATACGGAAGCACAAGACCTCCGTGAGGGGAGAAGAGGATGATGGTAGGCATTTAAGTAGCAAACACACCTGAACGTCATAAATCAAAACCGATCCAGTGCAGGCACGAATTGGCAAGCGGGCTGACGACGGCCAACACGACCACTGGATCTGTTTTGGTGTTAATTTTGAGTTGATAATGGGGGAGCCATACGTTAAACGGTTAAACGACAGCCAGGTTTTCGGTCTACTTTCATAAGGTAATTTGTTTCTCGTTTTGTAGATCTTAGGGCTTATGAAAACCGTGGCGAGGATGATGAGCCCAAAAGGAAGGAAGTAGTAGTCATGCATGACCTTCATTCACCGGTATCCCCACGTAAGTTACAAAAGCAATCGTTGTTGAACGCTTCTGCAATCTCACATGGAAAAACGTATCATACAGGAATGAGTTACATCCACCAGAAGCACATCTTATCCGTGTTTGAAGGCTTAGCATTATCAACTATTCTCGATGAGATTTACCTACAGCTCGAAATCCTGGGTCATTCCTTCCCAGGACAAATTGTGAAGCCGGAGGCTACGGATTTTTTAACATACGACGAACGGTCCGGGTCAAAATAAGAACAAATTTTGATGCACATGAGTTTAATCACGGATATTTTGTATCCTATCACAGATTCGCCAAAGAGGTAGAAGATAAAGATCTGGAATACATGCCCCGACTGAAGAATTTCAAAAATCCATTCGTCATTGATGAAACTCAAATAGGCACCCAGTAGGCAGTTTTACACATACAATTTATCCATGATTTTCTTAATTCTTCATGTCAAATCTGATTGCATTCTACCAAACGCTGTCCCATTGTAGTTCGCGCAGAGTACCTTGTTTTTAACTTAAAATTTAGTGTAATATTTCATTATTGTCGCTCTGCTTCGCAGAGCTGTACGATTCAGAATTCAGAATTCAATTGCCAGTCGTATAGTCAAGGGCAGATACGGGGACAGCGTTATGTATTCAGCGAATGCGTGGGATAATTTTTTTGTATTACAAGGAAGGTAAGATGAGTTGAGCTTCATCTAATGTCAGTATCACATTGTTTCCTTCAGTGAGGATCGAATGGCCATGAAACTACAGAAAGACCGAGCCTTTCTCCAAGAGCTCTTGCGCCTAGCCAAGAAAGAAATTGATGATACTCGTATGTTTGAGTCATTGAAAAATAATGTGACCCGAGAGGATGGCCGACGTCACGAAGAGATCACCTTAATGGAACGGGAAAAAAGCGCTATTCAATCCGTGGCAAAGATGCGACAGAGGATTGTCGAATTCAAGGCACAAATGAGCCGTGATGAGCACAAACGGCTGGAAATGATTAATCACCTCAAGGATCAACTCCACGAAGCAAAACAACAAGGGAAGCAGGATGCCCGATACACGCGTGCTTGGTACGAGGCAAGGAACGCGCATAACTTTTCGGAACTAAACCATCGGACGGAAATCGCTCGACTCAGAATCAAGGCTCTCGAAATTGACATGACGCGGGATAAGTTAGCTCATCAAAATATCCAAGCCTGGTTTACCCTCATCTTTGAGGACACGCAGCATCAAATCGACAATTGGAAGAATAAACTGGAGGAGGATCTCGAGATCATTGACAAAAAAATTCGTGAACAGCAGGACGTTATTAGAGCTCAACAGGCCTTGATGGAGAGTTTAAACAATACGGTAGATAAATACATGCGCATAGTATTCAGCAGCACGCAATGGCACTAGCTCGTGCTTCACTTGTGACTTTCCCCGCAGTTGGTGTGTGTGTGAAGTATGTGCTGCCTCACACGTCTGCTCTTTTACAGATTGCCGACAGAATGGTGGAACTTGCTCCTTGGGAAGAGCAGAAGGAGGCAGAGCGGATGGCAAAGGCTCAGGCTATGCGGCTCTTCCACGCTGCGACCAAAATTCAGCGGTGGTGGAGAGGTTACATGGTGAGATAGTTATCTTACTGCCTTTAATTTTTCAACAATCTCTTTGCAATTTCTGATTTAACATTCTGGACATAGACGCGGCACAACCTGTACAAGAAGAAGAAGGGGAAGAAAGGGAAAGGGAAGGGTAAGCGAAAGCGGTAGTAACTTGTAGTCGCCGGCTTGGTGCATTGGAGTGGCATGCATTTAGGGATCTTCACCCATTCCTGACGCTTCGTCCTTTGGTTTTTCGTTTCCTTTCCCTAATAATCTGTGTGGTAGCAGTTTAGTAAAAATAGCGAAATTAAACATCCGTCTGCATGTCTCCTTCATCCTGTTTGTTACTAGTTAAAACTTCCCAGCCGTACCCCATTTGTTTTGGCACGCTGCCTCTGTACATATTGCAAGAGAATCATGCTAAGAAATAGAATCATTGCTGATCCCGTGATTGCCAAGTGGAACGGAGACATTGCCATGTTACGGGTAAACCCGTATATTCTCTCTGTAGACTTCAGACCAAAACATCCTCGTTCACATCTCAAAAATATGCTTTCAGCTCGCTACTGGATAGTTAGTCATAGTCATCTTGCGCAGCTTTTCTTTCTTTTATCACATTCGTTCGTTCTCCACTCCATCCTGCATCTGCATGATTAGATTTTTAGTCGCAATGCAATGGAAACTTAACTTTGAATGCATCCTCAATTCCAGATGATCCGAAACAAGCTTGAGCGCATCAGTATTGGCGAAATTTTGTTTTATCAATATTCGCCGTGGCTCAATTTCGGGAAGAGCATAGCTATATATCAATGAATCACCTCGTTGCGACGTGAGTCCCATGTGAACCGCTTTCACGGAGCCTAGATGGCTACACCGTGAGTCCTGCATGGAAAGCGGGCAGTCCATACCGAACTCCAGTATTTCACTTAATAGACTCCTGAGAATGTTTACAACAACTGGCAGAGTTTCCGAGGTCAGTGCTTTCAAGCGCTGGAATGACTGTGACGTGCAAGAGCGGGATTTGAGTTGGAAGCGTGTGCATCTGGATGACTATTCAGTGCAGGCTGTGGACTCCAATTTCACATACAGATTGAATAATATAGAGTAAGTTTTTTCACGTTTCAAGTTGGTAACTTTAATGTTTACCTAGCTTTACTGTTGAGTTCCCTGAAATTATATGTGATGTCTATGATTGTACATACTTGGGAACGGATTTGCAATGGGAAGCTGAAGGATTGAAATACAATTTTTTTGCAATTATATTCCAAGTGATTTATGTGGTGATCGTAATTAAATTTCTGCCATGGAATTCCCAACGTTCATCAGAATAAGGGGAGTTGCCGGACTCGTCCCTGTAGCCATTAGCCATGAAACAAGTGCATGTGTCAGGCTTGTGAATTCGCCGGCGCTAGAGCTAAATGTAAAGAGGCACACGTGCACACGAACACATTGGTTGACTTTATTATTTTAATTTTAAGTTCGCTTGCGGTCGGCCGCTGCAAAGGACCATTTTACTTGCTGTCCCAGACAGTGGAAAACTATATTTTCCTCGTCAAATAATAATAATAAAAGCCGTACGGCTCGACAAAAGATGCGGTTCGCAAATATCATTATGCCCACCGGGATCAAAAGTCAGATTGGGGCGGCTGTATTTCGTAAGAGCTATCGCAGGACTCTTCCCTTCGGGATCCTGTTATTGTCATCAGTCCGTGTGTGCAATACTCTCCCGGCGGCTGAATAATAAATTTATAAGGGGATCCGTTGGAGCAAGTCTATGTACCTATCGTTCCTGTGAGCAATGAAATGGTGTGAGCTGACTTCCACAGTAGTATACGCACACCACCCTTCCAACTGGTATTATGTACGTAATACCATATAATGTCGTATGCGTGTGCCTTAGTGTAGTGTGCAATGCAGTAGACAGTTGAGTAAAAGCTGGCCGTCGGAGAGGTATCTGTTTATATTGGATTATTGGGAGAGTGAATCAAGCGAATTCGGCAAGGACGACGGTTAGGAGTGAGAAAATAATTCAATATAAAATGCAAATGATGGTTGTTACTCTGACTGGACGGCGTGGTTGGTGGTCGGAGTGACAATATGGGATTTGCCGCATCCCCCCGCTCTGCGCTCCTCTTGATTACATGACAATTCCCTCTCCGTAATGGAGATAAATGTGGACAGAGTCGTTTGAGAGCATTTAATGTTCTTACTCCACATTTACACATGTACAAGTTTCAGTATAAGCCGGCCACTATACGCACGCATGAATGATCCTCATAGTGTGGAACCGTCACTCCTGTACACACACTTCTATATGTCCCCTTCTCCCTTTGGACACCCCCGAAGGATGCCCGTCAGAGGCATGTATATATTTTATACATATGATACTATGTTTCACTCCCCAGCAAAACAATAATAATGTGTATGTTTATATAGTTTTAGCTCTTGGGAAAAAACATGAACCATGATATGCATATACCTCCCTGCTGGTTAGCTCGCGATAACTGTTAGTGTACGAAACGGATTTGCTCCCCCCACCTATTTTGATACTGTGTACGTACAAAATCTGACGCGTTTGTCGACAAACAAGTTTCCCTGGGTCCACGCATTTCTGCATCATCCTCGGGGTTTTCGAAGTCGCACACTGCATGGCACATACACCCATGCATCCCCTATGCGGCCATTATGGCCAAATCGCATTTCGATTAAATGCACGAGGGAGTCCCCCTAATCTGCATGCTTTGTCCTCCTTTTTGGCTTCCTCCTCATCTCTCCCAGTCAGGTTCAACCCTCCCGCATTGCCATTACCACGACTACCACCCAAATTCCAAATCTTACTGCTGCTGGCGGATTATTAAGTTATCCTGTGTTGATTTCAAACATACGCACGGTCAGAATTTATGCACTCATTCTCCGGAGGAGCCAATATTCCCCTCTTCAACTGATAGAATTAGTCTTGATTTCGTGATTTCATTAGGATCATCTGAATTGAATGAAATCCGTGTGGAGTAATGGTTTTTCTCACATTAATAGAATCGTCCCTGCGGATCTATTCCTCTCAAAAAGGTCGGAGTACCAAAGTTGGGGCAGCGAAGATCTACCCCTTGTGATACTAGTTATTAAACGGCAATATCCAGTCTGAATTTGTATTATGTGATCACTCCCGCAGGGTAAAACTACAATGTCTGGGTTACACTGCGAATGCTGGCTGTGTCCGCTGCTGTGTGTGATGGTTGAGAACAAGCGTATTGGATGAGCATAAAATGGGGACAAAAAACTAGATATTATTGACAAGTAATTTTTACGGTCGTTGCCTAACAATATGGGCAATATATTGGGACATGAATAGTAAATTTGGCTACAAACTTAGAAGTATACCTGGCCACGTCGACTACCGTTAAAAGTCAAGGAAAAGCTGGCGCTTAAGAGCATGTGCGTAAGCCGGGGAAACTGTGTGCAGTTTGAACGGCATGATGAAGAGATGGCCGTCACGAATTAAGCGTGACACTTAGACAATGTTTTCCTTGTAACTCCTCACATGAGGATCACGAATTACGCGGTGTTAGCGAATGGTTAGATGTCCCAGGAGGAGGGTGACAATGAGATGAGATGATGATGAGTCCTTGTGCTGGAGTGTCTGAACACATGAGTTTTACGCTTCGTGCCCACAGTGTATTGAGTGTCCCAAAACTATACGTGTATTGTGTGTTAACATTTGTTCCTTCTAGAACCCAAACGTCTCAACTTAGAGCACTGATCTTAACTGCATTCAAATGATTTGAGAAGTTAATTTTGGCTCAACCTCAGAGATTTTCTTGGCTGAGCTATTCTCTCACCCACTCCTAATTATGGACAGCGCCTCATTATTTTTTATTAGAAATATTCCTTTTTATCATCGTCTACTTGGTCGATCCCTCGTGTAATTCCTTATCTTCATAGTGATCATCCGACATTGTCCCTGATCATGTCCGATTCGCGACTACTTGTCATCATATCAGCTTTATCACACATGAGAATATGTGGTGGTGACCATCCCAAGTGTCTTTATGGCAGTACCTTACCGTTGTTAAAAATTGGTGCATGCCCGTGCATGCAGTGTGTAGCGGGATAATGGAAGTCATTAGAGATCCTGCGTGGGATACTGATGCAAAACTTGATTGTGTATAGGGCCACATGTAAGCGTGTGATGATACGGTGTGGCGGACGGTGGGCCACTGAAGGTTTACCGGAAAGGGAATAATGGAATGGGAAGAGTGTCACGATAGTTATACTACAGCGAATGTATATGGTTGCATTGGACCCACTCGTCACAATGGCGGCTAATCTCTTGGTAAATATTTTCTCTTCTCTTTAATCCCCGCCTAGTCCTCCGCAACCGCAGCTTAATGAACTCACTTGGACAGTTTTTGCAAAAGTTTTACCCTCAAATTTGCATACGAAAGGATTTCCTTGACTTTTGAACTCCCTTATGCACACCAACTAAATTTTATGTGTGTGCTTTGCTTTTAGCAACTTACTGGTAGTGATAGTGATTCTTACTACCAAATCTCCGTATCTTCATTATACTCGAACAATTACCTAGCCCGTAGTTAACCGAAAGAGTTGAAGTTGGGCAAGTTTTCAGCTCCAGGTTTAGAGGAAGCTCAGAGGGCATTATGAGCGTGTGCACTGCCCAAACTATGGACAAAGTTCCAACAGGATTTTTGTCAGAGATCTTTATGCACTGCATCAAGTCTCGTGCTGTCGTGGTGTATATCACCACTCATTATTTGTTTATGTGCTTACCTGATGCATCGTCTTTGCCATGCCACCTGAGTTTTCCTTCCGGTGTCACAAGTTCGAAATGCAGCTAAAAGTTGTGGAGCTGATATGCTTGCAGTTAGCAGCGTGCTTTTAGACAAACTGCGACCGTCGTTATGAGAATGGCTATAGATGATAGTTTAGGTTTTGTGTGCACATCGTATATAAAGGAACTAGCTGTGAAGGGTAAATGTGCAGAGGCATACATAAAATCATGGTTTGATGAGTTTACGGAGGATCAACGAGGGAGAGAGAGACAGAGTCAAGTGTGACATGGTTGAGAGGAACAATGGAGTTTGGGGAGGAAGTTTGGCCTCATCATTTCTCGCACTGGCACGCTGCATTTTCCAAAAGGGGCTGGAGCAAGAGGAGCAGAAAATCCAAAGTCTAAAAGATATAGACAAGCAGGGAGTGAGTGTGGAACTGGTGGTGGTAGATTCTGGTGCAGTGTAGCTCCCGGTTTTGTTCGTGTTGTTGTTGTAGTAGGATGGCAAGTGGATATCAATGCGAATGGAAGTAGCGGAAGAGTAAAACGGCCTCTTCGGATCCTCCGACAAGAACATCCAACGCGGACGAAAATTACCCATTTCCGATTCCTCGCTCCTTCCCTTCCACTCTCACTCTCTCTCTCTCCGTATAGTCATCTATCTTTTCCCCGCGTACTGCCTCCATTCTCCGCATTATCATTAAATGCAGCCCATTGTTCTCCTGGTCATATTTTACTAACTATGTACGTGACAGTTTGCCTGACTCCAGCGTCACTTCTCCACCGTTTGGGCTTCCGCGGGTATCTCACCCAACTTGTGTGGTGTGGGTCGAGTCACATAAAGTATGTATAAATATATGCACATGCAAACAAATAAAACGGACTCAATTAGCTTCGCCAAAGTTGCATTAAAATCCCTTTATTATTGTACTTATCAAGTTACGTCATTACGGTGCACATATTGGAACGACTGGTCTGGGTTTGTTCTCCATAAATGTGAACGTTGAGACGTTTTAGCAGCAATGCGGAACATCAAAAGCTTATAGTTTTTGATGTCCTTCTACGTTGATGTGGGTTGCTGTAAAAAGTAGAAGAGAATGGCGGTGGTGGTGGTGGCTGCGAAGCGTAGAATTTTATTTCTTGGGGAAAGATACAAAGAGTACTTAAAGTTGTGTAGTTACGAGTCCATAGAAACTAGTAGGAGTGTGCTGCTGGTATGAAGCAATAAAATAAAGAAACTCTCGCTGGAGTTGGCGTTGGATTGTGACTGTACGTGTTTCATGTGTGTGTATGCACTCAAATAATTCATCCATGTGCACATTTATTATCCTTATGATAATGGCTGTACTGGGGCTATTCAATCGTATTCATTCCGCTCAAATCACTCATTCATGCATCTATAAGTTCTGCCCTTCAGCCTGCATCCGTGGTTCGGAGAGATTAATTCAGTGTGTACATGTATGTCTGTATGTATGATGCGTGTCTGTGTAGGAAGGACCATTGGAGCCGGGACAGTTTACACACATTCTGCCGCAGAATTACACACTTGATCCGGGGCGAATAATTGTGTGTACACACAACCCTCTTCATATGCGCACGGTGGCGTTTGCTCGTTCCTAAGCGCCGGCGCTACATATGCAGCTGCTAGAGCTACTCTGTGCTTCAGACTGTCTTTTCCGCTATTTTACTTATGTACATTTTTACTTTTGGAATGTATTCTGTACCATGCAAGTATGTGAATTCCCAGGCGCAGTCGTCCAAAAATATTGAAAACTAATGTCCAGGGTCCGGCAAACTGAAAGATTGTGCGTCCAGTTCCAGGAAGGAGATCACCGTAGAGGGAGTTATATACTAAATTAAAAAGTATGGGGTAGTCGTTTAGGTTGAGGTATTACAGCCGCCCCCTAATCCAGATGTACTAGTCGTCTAGAGTTTCTGACTTTTATGGTGACTACATAAAAGTGTCCGGGGACGAAAGAATATATTTTTCATGGAAAAGAATGGAATATTAACCAACTTAAATTATGTGTAAGAATTGAAATTCATGGAGCATCCTGTTCACAGTCGAATTAGGGGATGGTTAAGGCTAAATTATTGTCAATGAGCCTTCAGAGGACTGGCGGAGTTGGGATGAAAAAGAGCCGCACATCTTGTGACTTTCTCTGCAAGTGCATAGGTCTCTCCTTGTGTGTGACCAAGGAAACGGAGGGAGGATGCCGTGGGGACAAAAGTCATTTATTTATTGTCTATTTTATTTTTAGTGTCATTCATTTCGCTCCATGCTTTTCCTCACGACGGCCCAAATGGGACGTAAATTTGATGTAAAATCGAGGGTAAAACTTTATACAAGAGACAACTTGGTTGGCATACTGCTTTCCTGGCGGTGGTCGTCGTCATGTCCCTGGAACGAAAGACATGAAATAAGAAATTTACTGAAGTTTTATTATTCCTCTTACCACCAAAGTTGCATTCATCATTGAAAAAGGATTCGTGATTTATAGTGATATTTCCCAGGAAAAAAAAGTTCCTCGTCTGGCCCAGGTTCGTAATAATTTTGACGATTTCAACCAACACATGCATACGGAAACACAAACCACGCACACTGGGTCGCATTTATACACACATTTATGCTTATACGCTCGCAATCATCCACACATACCAATTCTCAGGAATAAACGTATTCAGACTCACACCTTTGCGGGCACACGATCACACGTATTTACACCAACACAAGTACACATATGCACGTAAACACTCATGCTATCAAATGCATGTAGAATCAAACCATGAGCAAATGCACAGGAAAACTTCAGCCCGAATACACATTCATGTTGGATAAACTCAGTTTTTCGAACGAACTAAGCTACAAAAAATGTAGGTAAATTATAACTCAGGCCCTATCCACTAGAAGCTGCCATCAGATGTACTAATAATAATAATAATAATAATAATAATAACAGGTCTAGCTGAACGTGCCCATTTGGATTTCGGATCATCACCAAAAACCACAGACTCATCCCTTGGTAGTAGCCGAAATAAGCTCCTCGTATGGATTGAGTTATATTGTCCCCCTGATTTATCGCCACTTTCAAGCCCGGTATTTTCAAGAACTTTGAGCACTTAGTCTTTCGTAATACGGCTCTGGAAAAGTGTCTAAAAGCGGGGAAGACCTGTCATTTGGGAGTGATAATGAATAGATTCTGTGAAGGTAAAACCTTCCAGTGTGATACGTTTGTAAACGTGAAAGCAAAGGGAAACTCGTATATTTCCTCCACGTCAAGAAAGCATACACACTACTGCGTGGTAGTGGTTTGAAACTTGAGAAAAACATTATTGAAAGACCAAAGACCATTAGAAACAGCCTACGAGCTCGGAGGATACCCACAAAGACACATACACACACACACACACACAGTTACACACAGCGAGGCACAAATATGCCCAGCAAATGTTTAAAAGTCATTGTTATTTGAGGAAATAGAAAAATTACACGTCAAAGGCACACAAAAAGAGTGAAATAATAGGACCTTATATTTATGAATAGAGGAGATCCTCCTCTTTCCTTTTCTTTACCATTGAGGATGTATCCAAATCCTCTGTGTATCCTTAATACGCAGTCCTCCATGCAACCCAGCAAATCCCTCTTCTGAAACTCTTCTACAGCTCAACAACAACTTGCAGACGCCATTACATCTCTTCCAGTGCATCATTACCATTGATATCCGAATTCACTTATTTCCTCCACCAAAACTCACAACTATGAAAACCTAGGTAAAAATTAATTCAATACATACCAATATTTTGGTACGGAACACACGAAAGGTGTCTGCAAAATTCTGCCATAAACTCCAAAAAGCCAACTTTGCCATCCCCAAGTGAGACCCTGTCTTAATGGGAAACATGCACGCAATGGCACCAGAGCGTCTATGCCCTCAAACACTCTGAATTAGTCACAAAATGAGATACGCTTTGCACGGAACCTCGCCGAATAATGGGAGCGTGCAGAAGGTAACAATATGAGATCCTATGGTAAGCTTGTGTGCCTGGGCAGACACGTATAAATAGGACCCATGTGCATAGGCTCGTCAAAACAGTCACAAGGCGCAGCGTGTGAGTAGTATGCATTTGTGTACAACTCGGTCCTTTGCCATGGGCGCTCCGGGACGAAATGCGGTCCATACTTCTCCGACGGAATTCCTCTCCCGCTGTGACCATACACATATGCCCATATTGACTCGCTGCCAAATATTACATTATCGCGTGTTGAAAGTCCATGTGAAGGGACTTATGCTCAAGCTTTGGCTTGAGAGTAAGGAGTCAATTTTATTGCTCCTTACTAAATATAACTGTGCCAGAAGTCATCGGATATGACTGGGCACAT
>WJFA01001075.1:0-24969 GCA_009870155.1 Pseudobourletiella spinata | reverse complement strand
GACTCTGCGCCGTCCCGTTCAGGAATCAGGAGTACGGGCAGGAAAGATCACCGTTTACGCCAATGTTAAAATAGCAAGTGGTTTTTACCACATGTGATAACGCGGGAACTAGCCGTCCGATTTGCACCACTACGGTACCGGACAAATACTTAAAGCCTCTGCTTTCGATTAAGACTTGTTCTGCGTTGAGGCGTTCGGGCACCAGGGGGAAAACAAATCTGACATATCATTTTGGGACACCCTGTATATACAGAATTTGACATCATCGTTGACGTCTTCATTAATGATGCCATCAGCTGCAATAGACAAGACTCGCTTAGTGCCAGTGAGTCTTTGGATTATTTGGCAAGGACCAGGTGGTACCTGACAAGATGGACGCACTTCTACTCACACCCCAAATGTTTGGGCCGAAGTTGGTGAAAACGAGATCCTCTGGTGCAGCTATGACAAATATTCTAGCTATTTAGGCTATTTTAGGCTACTAAACCCAGGATTAAGGTAAGGTTTGCATTGTGGCTGAAATTTATCTGTGGTGCAGTAAATTGGGGCATTAAGGTTTGCGTTTGGGGCACTAAAACATGATGCACCCGACCATAAGCGCCCTCTCAACACCTGTAGAACGCGCTAGCTTAAAGCATAAATTTTTTTTAGAGTTTTGAGATTGCAAATTTGAGTTAGAACCAACTTGGACAGTGTTTGACTCCTTCAAGGTACTTTTTTGTAATATTGAAATTTCTGATCATGATCATTGTTCAAGACATGCATGAGTTCAGAAAGTCTTCCTGTAACTTCTCACGCGCAAGGTTCAAATGGTACTATGTTATGAGAAAGTGACGTGATTATAAATATATGCAACAGGGGGACTGTCGGGATGCTAAATTATTGCATGTTAAATCCCGTAAGAAATATCTCATTTTGAATTTCGACAAAACTTTTTCCCGGACTTAAAATGAGCTGGGCGCACGAATGTTTTATGCTTTTCTAGGTTTCAAATGGTGCTGAAAACGATGGTGAATGCAGTTTTTCATTATATCGATGTCAGGCCGTGGGTGTTCCTCGTAAGCCTAGTTTCGGAATTATTCGAATTTGAAATTTCACCGAAATTATTTCCGGAAATTTTAACATGGGATTTCCCATAAGGATTTTAACAAAAATAAATCGAATTGGGCCGCCCGTTCGTGTTTTATGGGTGGTTTGCCATGGAAACATAATAGCTCTTGTTATAATAACTTTCGTAGCCCCACAGCGAAACGCACATTACTCATGAATGAGCGGTCCAATTATAGTCATTTTCGTTGCAAAAGATAGAACATTAAATCCTCTAACTGTTTTGAGCACATTATGGTGCATTGCGTAGTTTCTTCAAAATTTGAAAAGGATGTTACCATATTTGATTAGTTTGAAGAAAAACGAATTTCAGTTTCTGTACCGAACTTCGTTATTATCTTGTGAAAAAACTTGTCCCATTTTTTACATAAGCTGGTAACCGATTCTAAAGAATTTGTTTCTCTAACTTTTAAAACAATAATGACTCGATACAGTCGCTGCATGGGTGAGTCACAGCAGATTCGCCGTACCACCACCAAATATTTCGTATTTCTCTCTAGAATGGACCAAGTGCTGAAGTTCGGCGCGGAATGATAATTACCCGGTGGGAGGATTATCGAGGGGGAGAGTCGAAAATCGAATGCCATGATGCAGAAACATTTCCGGGTTGCCATGAAAAAACTACTTAGAATGGTGGAGGAGGTACCCACTGGATTCTATCCACATCCACCCAATTCGAAATCGCAAATCGCAACTTTATACAGTACTATAAATTAGTCGCAGCAATGCCAACCTTCCACCTCAACTGACTGCACTGCGCTTGTTCAGCCCATTTAGCCTAAAGTTTCGGCAGAATGACTGAATGTCAGCTGAACCAGTCTTGCAAAAGCTGAAACACCTCCAGAGCCACCTTTCACCAACTTCACCAACCAAGTTTTTAGATGAGCTTGTTTGCCGCCAAAAGACCGGCACTCATCAATCCTTGTATCAATAGCTGTTGGTCGCATGTTTTATTAGGGTATTTTTTTCAGTATTTCATCTCCAATTTGGAATCGTGGATATCTTATTTATGTAGGTAAACATTTGATCTCATGAAAACTGGAAATTCGCTAAATTATTTTACGAATAAAATGATTCTGTATCAGACAGAATACAGAGTGCATGTTAGCGTGAGTATAAGACAATCTTCCGGACCTTAGAATAGCTCATTTGTAAAAGCCAATCCCGCTCGCAAAATCTAGAGTATTTAAATCGTCGCAACAAGGGAAGCTAGGATCTCGGTTATTAACATGTCCAGCGTTCCTGGTGTTAATGCATCACGCCACACAAGCAAGGACTTCAAGCGACCGTTCCGGTTTGCGAAGGAGATCGGTGTGATCTTTATACCATGTTCCGAGACGACTACCCTCAGAGGACTACCGCGACAGCAGCTGTAGATTCAGGCAAACAGCCCTCGTATGAAGACGGAACATCGCAACCTGAGTAGCATCTAGCGTCCGCAACAGCCAAACAATGATGAGTTGGCAAGCTCATGTCTGAGTTGGAAACCAGCTGGTGGAGTTAAATGAGAAACAACGTGTTCGCAGTGACATATGCCTATCCCTAAGCTCTCACAAAATGCTACGGGAATCATCACTACTGCAACGGAATGGGAAACTTGGCTGTTCACTCGTAGTAGCTAATGGGCTGTGCAGATGTTACGTATACGCTGGAGGGGGTGAGTGGGGGGTCTGAAATCTAATATAGGAAATCCTCGAAACACATGTTGATGACGAACGGAGGATGAGCAGGGAAAAAATGCATACGCAATATACCGACAGCCCCTAAGTGGAAGTGGAAAGGGAGTAAGGACTGAGCAGGTGAGTTCAGGTACATATGCTGCAGGAAAATACAGAGAGACCTGGATGTATGGTACCACCTATGACCCTACAACTTTTACAGTAGTATGAGAACCACAAAAATTTGCTCTTGTCTAAAATTTCATTCGGTGCGAAATATATTAAAATACTTCATATTTACTGTAGGACAGGTTACCACTCTGCGCTTAAGTGCAACTTCGTATTCCAACTTTGAATTACTTTGCAAGAAGTACAGAATCTTTACAGTTTTAAAATGCATTGAATTATTATTTCATTTAAAAAAAATGCATCTGCTACTCGAAGAGCAGAGATTCCATTTTGAATCTATTTTATTATTGTGGTTGATGAAATTCGGATTGGTGTTAGTTCGTTTAGTGTAATAAAGACGCGCAACTTCACTTGGAACATCTAGCCAATACTTTTTGAGTCGCCCAATATACTGTCGTGGTTCGTAAGTGCGCTTAAAAGGTAGTGCTCTCAGTAACATGTCTTTCACCTTCACATGGGATCTATGCTGTTCGAAAATTCACCGTTTCAGATTTTTTTATCATTATCATTGTAGCTAAACGATTTAAATTGAATAAACAAACAAAGCGAAGCAGTACGTACACTACATCCTCGCACAAGCACATAAATATAAATCACAAAAATTTGGCATCAAATTTCTTCACTTTGTGCTTTCTTTGCAGCACTCAAGCGGTCAGTGCAAGTGCTAAGGATATTTCTTCATTATAATTGCCTCATGCTTAATCATTAGTGGTCAAGCTAGCTGGGCGCATATTACCGGCATTCAACTGTACGCGAACGAAGCCCTCAAGTACAGTTCGCTTGGTGTTGTAAAAGTTTGTAAGATGTTCGATACGCCCATGGGCTGTACAATCTACAGGGTATAAGATCTAGGGGGTATACGGAGAGTATCGTGCACAGGCGAACCGTACGCTGAAAGCAATCGAAGACTTTACTCTTTCTCCCTCAGTCTTCCAAGCTGGAAACAACAGGATGAGTGCCGCAACTGTGCAGCAACCCCAGATTCTTCGCGGAATCGTGAAACAGGTAATTTGTAATTAAAAAATATATAATTCGTCTCGACATCATTTCTTGAGCCCAAGTTACTCTATTGCCGGGTTGACTCCGCTCATCAAATTTCGAAATTGGAGACCAACCATATGACAGGCATACATGCGACTCGCTGTCGAGTGATCATGTAGCCTACAGCCTGAGATCCGCTCTACGCTTTGAGTGCACTGCTCTCGTAGACACCATTAAAGTATCAAGTATAGTCCCGTTATCAGAATTATTCCGTATGGTTTGTTTTGAATTGTTAAGTTTACGACCAGATGTCAAATTTCAATCCGGAAAGTGTCTCAATGGTCGAAAGCAGTTCATAAGGTTTGTAATAAGACTGTAAACCTTATGGCAGCTTGACATTTTAATGTATTCGTTCTGGGCAGATGGAAATGCAAGCAGTACGAGCCGGCAATGTGGCTTAAATTTAGTAGAACTACCCTGGACTAACTTTTTTAAGACTAGTGGGCAACCGTAGTGTGCGTGGATCATATTTCTGTCCGGGAATGACCGGTTCATCTCTAATACAGAAAGTTAGAAGGAAATATGTTGGTGGTGTGACGTTGCAGTGGACTTGGGAGTCCCGTTATAGGCAACTTCTCTAGCTTTTACCGTACTCTTCTGGCAGGCCTTCCGCGTACCCAGCGGCTACCAGTTTTAACAGCCTGGTGTGACCGGAATATTATTTGGACGGCGAGAAAATCTGTTGCGAGCTGGCGCTTGTATTCAATGATTTAACTGATTAGATGTCAAAAGACCGGTATGTAGGATTGAAAGTGAAAGTGTCATCACATGAAGTAGCGGCTCAGAGGCTTTTTAGTGGTCTCTTCTGTTGATTTCTTCTACATCACCTTTCGTGGAGACACAGTAGTTCAGTTTAAAATTATGACTGTCTGTGAACATTAGTCTGAGAACTGAAAGTCCCAAGCTCCTTGATTTCTGGTCATGTTATAGGTGCTCTCTGGGGACTCTGTTATAATTCGTGGTCAACCAAAAGGTGGTCCTCCACCAGAAAGACAAATCAATTTCGCTAGTGTCTCTGCTCCGAGACTTGCAAGACGCCCCCCTACAGGACAGAGGTATGTTTTGGTCATGTACAGCAATAAGGAATTTTGGAATTCCCTAATACATTATTTTCTTATTGCAGTGAGGATGGCTCCAAAGATGAACCGTATGCATGGGAATCACGAGAGTTTCTGAGGAAAAAATTAGTCGGTAAAGAAGTCTTATTTGTCGTGGAATACAAGGTGACATCCGGCCGGGAGTATGGAACACTCTACGTTGGAAAAGACACCGAAACGGGGGAGAACATCACTGAAACAATGGTTAGTGAAGGGCTCGTGACAGTCCGAAAAGAGGGAAAGGCTGATGTGAGCAGATTAAAAGAGCTAGAAGAAGCTGCCAAGTCGGCTCGGAAAGGGAAATGGGCTGAAGACAGCGAGGTACGGATACTTTTGGAACTCCGCTCACGTGAGAAGCATTTTTCTAATGTTTCTAATGAGTACATGTCTCTCTGTAGAAGCATGTTCGTGATATTGTCTGGTCTCTCGACAATCCCGGAGCCTTTGTGGCGAAGATGGCGAGAAAACCCATTTCAGCTGTCATTGAGCATGTCCGAGATGGATCAACCGTTCGTGCTTTTCTGCTCCCTGATTTCCAGTACATTACATTGATGATGTCTGGCATTCGGGTAAGTTTGTCTCGTCAAGGTGTCGACAATGGCTTTGAATTTTCTCGTTTTGATGGAATTTGTTCATACCCATTCATAGGCTCCAGTCATTAAGTTGGATTCGGATGGTAAACCCGACAAAACCCAGGCTGAGCCCTTCAGCGAAGAGGCACGTTATTTTACAGAGTCAAGGCTGCTTCAGCGGGATGTAGAAATCGTTCTGGAGTCAGTGAACAATCTCAACTTTGTCGGCTCTGTTCTCCATCCTGTAAGTATCCTGTTCTCGTCCATGTGGGTGACGCTTTGGAAAGCTGTATTATTCTGTTACTTTTACTACATAGAATGGCAACATAGCTGAATTGTTGCTCAAAGAAGGATTCGCTCGCTGTATTGATTGGTCCATGGGCTCAGTTACTGGTGGTGCGGAGAAGCTTCGAGCTGCGGAAAAATTCGCCAAGGAGAAGAAACTGCGAATTTGGAAGGAGTATCAGGCTAAGACCGGCACCGTGGCTTTGCTGAAAGGGAAGGATAAGGAATTCACTGCAACGGTGGTCGAATGTGTTAATGGGGATGCCCTGAATGTGCGATTGGCCGATGGAACAGTTAAGAAAATATTCTTCGCAAGTATTCGTCCTCCCAGGTGTGTGTACATATTACAAGTAATTTTGCTGCAGATATTGAATCGTTGGAGGACTGTTTCTGATACTTATACTTTCCCAAAGGCAAGATGATTCTAAAGACAAGGGAACTGGAGATTCCAAGGACCAAAAGAAGGATGATAAGAAGAAAGACATTTTCAGGCCCCTCTATGATATTCCTTTCATGTTCGAAGCTCGTGAGTATCTTCGAAAGAAACTGATTGGCAAAAAAGTTCACGTGAGTGTGGACTATGTTCAGCCTGCCTCTGATACCCAGTTACAGGGAAGAATCTTAGCTGAGAAGCTTTGCTGTACCGTTAAGTTTGAAGGAGTGTAAGTTTATCTCAAACTTGTATGTTCTGAGAGATGTGGAGGTACATACGAAAAAATGTCAATTTTTAATTGGTGATTTTCAGGAACATTGGAGAGTCTTTGGTTTCCAAGGGTTTAGCTACAGTGTTGAGACATAAACAAGATGACGATCAGCGCGCCTCCGACTATGATGCTTTACTCACTGCGGAAAGAAATGCTAAGGATGGACAGAAGGGTCTCCATGGGAAGAAGCAGGCCGAAGCTAAGGGAATGCAGCATGTTATTGACATCACTGGTGTAAGTTGTAAAAATTTAGATGACAGAATTGTTTGAAGATGCTAAATATATTTTATCTAGCTGTATTTGGTTGATTTCCTAACGCTTTACGTGATCGGATTTTTTAAAGCTGCTACACTTGGCTGATTTCGATGTTATTTTGTATTTTCAGGATGCTACTAAAGCCAAACAATTCTTACCATTCTTCCAACGTGCTGGGAGGACTACTGCCATCGTTGAATTCGTGGCATCCGGTTCCAGATTACGGCTATTCGTTCCCCGTGAAATGCGTCTCATTACTTTCCTGTTGGGTGGAATTAACTGTCCGCGAGCACCTCGGGCAGCAGGTCCCGGAGCAGCACCTGCACCAGGAGCAGCACCCAAAGCAGATACTGGCAGTGACGGGCCTCGTGCTGCAGGTGCAGGTGGTGCTGGAGCTATCAAAGGAGAACCCTTTGGTGAAGAAGCTCTAATTTTCACGAGAAACTTGTGCCTTCAGAGAGAAGTTGAGATTGAAGTCGACTCCATAGACAAAGCGGGTAATTTCATTGGGTATGTAACACAAGACCTTCAGTAAAGCCCGAGAACTTAGTGGAATTTGCCTTCAGATGTGTATGCAATAATAATTTTATTCCATTACTTTTCAGATTTTTGTGGGTTGAGGGTAAAAACCTAAGTGTCGCTTTGGTGGAGGAAGGCTTAGCCAGCGTGCATTTTTCGGCCGAGAGAACTCCGTATTCTAGGCCTTTACAGATAGCAGAAGAAAATGCCAAGGCTCGCCGCGACAAGGTAACCTACACTAGGCTCCATCACGCAAATGTGTTGCAAATTTGAAGAAAATACTAAAATTCAGTATGAAAACCAAATGGTGTAGATCTGGGAAAATTACGAAGAGATAAAGGAAGAGCTCAAACCCGAGGATGACAAGGTGGAAAGGAAAATGGATCAGAAAACTGTTGTTATCACGGAGATCACTAGCGAACTTCGAGTCTACGTTCAGTACACTGATGAGGTAAGTAAACACATAGAGTGTAGATAATCATGGTCTATGGGATATTTTTGGCTCAGTGAGTTAATGTTACAGGGGGATAAATTGGAATCCTTGATGAACGAACTGAGAAGAGAGCTCACCGAGAAGCCTCCGGTGACAGGAGCTTACAACCCAGCAAAAGGTGAGTCCATAATTGGGAAATTGTTCTTTCTCCTGCTGGTATAAGTTTACGTTAACTAACGTATCACATTTGTCACAGGTGACCTTTGCGTTGCGCGGTACAGTGCAGACAACGAGTGGTATCGTGCAAGAGTGGAAAAAATCCTTCCAGACGGAGAGGTCACGGTGCTTTTTGTTGATTATGGAAATCGAGAAAACTTGAAAGGCTCACGATGTGCCCGACTACCCGCTGTTGCTTCTGTCTCTGCGCCTTCGCCCTTCGCGAAAGAATACGCACTTGCATGCGTCAATCTTCCTTCTGATGTAATCCTGAATCCTTTAACTACTTTCCTGTTTTTTTCATATTTTTGTAAACGTATATCTAATGCTCTCCATGCTTCCTACATTTAGGAGGAATATGCTTCAGATGCCATTAATGCTCTTAGAAACGATACAGCTGAGGGGAAATTTCTTCTCAACATTGAATACAAGGTCTGAACCGGCAATCTCAAAAATGTTTCTCACCGTTAGCACGTGGAAGTGAATCTGGGTATTTGTGAATATTTCAGAACGGCGGACTCGACTATGTTACATTGGTGGATGAAGCGTCAAAGGAAGATATTGGAGAAAGACTCGTCCGAGAAGGGCTTCTGTTGGTAGAAAATCGCAAGGAGCGACGTCTTCAAAAACTGGTAGGTTTCGGAGTTGTGACTTGCCGCGAATTTTTGGTAAATCAATCACTGACATAAATGTTCATGTTATGCAAATTTACAGCTAAGAGATTACAAAGCAGCTGAAAGTGAAGCCAAGAAAAACCACAACAATATCTGGCGGTACGGTGACATCACCGAAGATGATGCCAGAGAGTTCGGCTTGGGGCGCTAAGAACCGCTGGAAAAAGTCAAGAGACCGTGAAATTGAGAAGGGCCTCCTCAGTACCTAACTAAATTGTTAACTTCCAGTCTACATTTGAAGACAGAGTGAAAGCACTAAAAGATTATTCTCCATTATAGTTGAGACACAGTTGTACTACTACTACAAAAATTTGACCAGAATTTGTACACTGCGCAATGACGTTGCCCTGTTTCCTTTTTTCTATAGGAATCCACTCGTATAAAATACCTAGTTTTTGTAAAAGAGCACTATGGCGTAGTCAACTCATAGTATTTTGATTGCCTGTTCCATTAGAGAGGAGAAATGGGATTTACATTTGTACGGAAATTTATCATAATTATATGGATAAATTTGTATGCTGCATAATTTGTACTCATATATGATATATGATGATGATTGTATTTCCTAAACCCCTTAACCACCATTTTTCGTTTTAGAGTGTGCGTTGACATAGCGCAGAAAACCCTATCAAAGTGGTTATAAATCTGTTAAACTCTTAATATATTGCGACTGACATCGTGCGTGTATTTCAGAAGGCTTGTTAAATTAAAAACAATCATCGTGCGAGAATATCTGTGTAGTGAATAAACAGAGAGTTGGATACTGAACCCGTGTTGCTCCAATTGTGTAATTCGTTCTCAGGTTGTGTTAGAAGAGTATGGAGGCTGCCTTTTATTACGTGGGATCACGGCACATCTTTTACTGAAAAACCGCGATTTGACTTATCGGTAGGTCTGTTCCAAGTAAATTAAAGGTGTGGTTGCATTTAAGAATTGCTTCTCATGCGAAACTTTTTGATAGGGCGTATACACATATACTTACATACTTAATGTAAGTGAATGTATACGCATTAATGGCCAGGAATTTTCGTGAAACAAAATCAGTATTGCTTTGCATCAATGCGGCAGCTTACACGACAGTTGCATTCGCGTGCATTTGAGCTCACTTCTTGTAAAACTCGTCAACATGTTTGTAATCCATCCTCATTTCCCTGCCGTATGGGACGGTTCTGTCATTCTTTGCCAGCTGCGTCGGTGCTGCAGAACTTACATGACCTTAAAGATTAAGAAAATTCACTCAGCACATGAGTCATTCCACATTTGTTCCTTACCTCTGCAACGACCTTAAATTCCAGTTATATTGCTGCGTTATTTACTTTTTATCAAGACGGTATCCGAATCGTAGCCGGACATTACCATTACCCTTGACCATTGCCTTCTAGCAGGGTCTGACGTAATTTCTTACTAGCAGATGGGGCCACTCTTGACTGAGCTACTCTAAGAGTAGACATAGGGAAAACAGCTAAGAATTTCCTAATTCTAATTGAAAACCCTAATTGGCTGGCTAACGCCTTTGAAACGCTGACAGATTCCCAATGAAAATAGTTGAATATATAACTTAGGCAAATTTCGACCGTATACAGGATTGTTCTCAGCTGTAGACACATTGTCTGAATTTCCTTACATCAGCTTTCCAACTTTTCAATGAGAAGCAGATTTCAAGGTAGCTCATATTTTTGCTACAAAATCTCCCGACTGCGATTTTGAGAATGTTTGGGGTAACGCAATGCAGTGCATTTGGGTTTGCTTCTAATTTTAGGATTAGAAATAATATTTGAATAGCTTTGGAAGTTTCTGAATTGATAATAAAGTAAGAGTAAGATGAAGACAAAAAATATGGTGGTGGAGAAACAAACAAGAGGTTTTAATCAGGAAAAACTAGAGGGAAAGAAAAGCAAAAAGTGACACTATTGAATTTAGTGCAGTTTGTTTTGCTTGCCTTGAGTTCTATGGATGTTGAAGAGATGCTGCGTCACATGCTGGATAAAATCGGTCCACAGCTTTGTCGCATAAGCTTCTGCTCAGGTTGTTAAATGCAAGTTTTTGCTACACCGAACCAATTTCGTTTATTTATACCGAGTGTGAGAGCATGACCACACAGATAAGTTTAAAATGACCTATCTAAAATCATACGACGAGTCATCGAGTTGGGTCTTATCCAACACGGTAATTCCATGTAGTGATAACTGCTCGTATTGACACTGTTAAGGGGAATTAAGTGTATTGCATTGTGGACTTACGATAATCTAAAACATAGGCAAGTTTTCAGGTCTTTGGACCTCTCCAGGGTTGAGGGTGTTGGATTTTCTGAGCTCCAAGTGTAGCGCTCCAAAAATAATTTAAGAATTTACGAATGACGCTAATGAAAGATTAAGTAGGATATTCTCCTCCCAGGCTCTTTGACGTGCACGCGAACGCCATTTATCGTTGTTTCAGTGGTGCCAGAAGTGGAGGAAAATGTGGTAACTGGTAACACATTTTCTTTGCAGAAAATGATAATGGTAAGGTGGTAATGCGTCAAACATAGCAATTTGATCTCCCAGAATTTTAAACTATATAATTTTATCTTATGCAGATGGCCATACCAAAATTTCACTCGGCTTACAAACTTACCTCCCTTAACTTAATGTTACGTTTACGTTGCCCTGTAGCCCACATGCGTTCCAATTTACCTCACGTTCCCCCAAAGAAGAACGATAAGAACAAAACGTAAAATCAGAACTACTTTAATATATAACATATGCGATTCGCCTCTGCTTACCAGTTTACCATCACAAAGGCTCTTTGTGGATATTTGTTAGTTTTTTTCGTGTGTCTATTTGCTAATAGTCAATGACAGTAAAAAATTCATAAAGCTAAAAAGTAAAGTGCCACTATTACGGAAAATCGACTTTCGTAAATCAATTCATCGTGCAAAACATTTTAAAGTTCAACATTTTCTCTGCAGCTAAGCCAATCATTGCTGGAAAAAAAGTTAAACTATGTATGTTGTTATGCCTTGTTGTGTGCGACCAATGCCACAACTGACTGGCTTTGCATGTTTAGAATTACTTGTTCGCAAATATTTGTGAGGAGCTCTACTGCTCTTCCTTCATATTTACATATAACAAAATCATTACGTATTTAGAAGTAGAAATTACAACTTTGCGCATCAATTGATTCGTAGTAGTGTTTACCGCAAACCGGGGTCATATGAATTTGGGCTTGTACTGTTAAGTGTAGTACAGTTACAGTGTTACAAAGCACGGTTCAAGTTGTAAGAAGCTGCAGGGCTCACAGATGAGACAAAGGTCTGAACAAAAGCGGTTGAAGGAGGACCCGAATCTCGACAACAACGAAGATAAGGGTACAAAAAATTCAGTCGAAAACAGCAGGACTTATAAACTCTTATGATACTCAGTCAATGCTTCTGTGAAATGTATTCTCATCTCAAATCTCAATATCAAAATTGAATATGTATTTAAACATTTGTAGTGTGCGGTTGCATGACAGAAACGCGAAGTACATATATATAGTGTCAGTTGCAGCTTGCAGCTGCAAAAACTATCTAGGGACTGTCCATAAATGACGTTGTTGATTCCGTGGGTCAGTGTCAGTGGGAATAGGTTCTTAGATAATATTGCCTGGATCGAATCAGAAATATTACCTCACATCAGAATACCTTGTGAAAATTTAAGTTTCCGCTAAAACAATCATTGGAACAAATGACATCATGCCGGGTGGTTTCGCGTTGCAGTAAATGACGAAACTAATTAAAATGGGTCCTAAATTCCTGATTTGTATCTGAATTTATTTGTGGCCTACCCCGCGGGATCAGCATTATTGCAAGCTCAGTAAGGTATCATTGCATATTTCATTGTCAGTGAATTCTTCAATGTGTTTCGTGTAAGTTGTAAACTGATAACCATTTCAAACGCTTGGGTTTCAACAAATATATACATTTTATTGTTACGCTGTGCTTTCGTCTACAGTGAGGCTTCTGAGTCAACTAAATTGTCATAGCAAACTACTACATCGTTTACGACATCTGAGTCGTGCGTGAGCAGCAAACTGTTAATCAGTTCTAGCTAAAGATAAATCCTATATCGTATTACCACCACTTACCATTTAATATGAGATTACAGGCAGTCGTATACTAATAATACTTTACTTAACCGTTTCACGACCACATTACATTTTGAATTTGATCTTTCAATAGGCAGGGTATTAGTTTGTTCACCACATTATTCGAATGTTGTGAGAGTTGAGTTCTGGTCGTATTTTTGAGCTCAAGTTTTTGTTCTTTTTTGTACAGTTTCTTGTGTCGATATTCCACCTGCTCGTAATTCCTAGACCGGATAATTTTCAAAATTGCTTAAGTAATAACTAACCAAACCATCAGTATAACATGGGCGAACAACCAGGAGTTCCATCAAGCAAGTCTTTGAAGAGTACAACTGCGTTAAACCCGGCGAATCTTCCTGAATCTTTGCGTCATATTTTCCTGTAAGTATTTAAATCCATTCCATGCACGTTGATAACACCTGTGAATATGAACGGACGTGTTGTGTACACTTACACTCGTATGTTGTTGGGGGCAAAAATAAAAACAAACGAAAATGGTAGAGATGGTGGTTGATGGTTTTGTGTGAGATACATTTCAGGTTAAGAATTTACAAAAATTGAATAAAAATTGTAAGATTATCATCACATTCACAGGTATGTGGATCAGAACAAGGATAGGTATATTTCCACCTTACGTGAGGCTGTCGGCATACGCTCCGTGTCAGCTTGGCCTGAGGCAAGGGCAGAAGTCGTACGGATGGTCACATGGACTGGGAATAAGCTTAAAAACCTGGGATTTCAAGTAGAACTCCGTAAAATTGGAGATCAGGTAAATTGTGGGATTACATTTGAAAGTGGTTTGAAACAGTATAGGCACCAGCTTTTACGTTGTTGTTCTGTGTTTAGACTTTTGAGAATGGGCAAACATTGGCTCTTCCACCAGTCATTTTAGCAAGTCTTGGTGCTGATCCTTCCAAAAAGACTCTGCTCATATATGGTCATCTTGACGTACAGCCGGCACGCAGAGTAAGGAATATCTTGAACGAGATGCTATACTTTTCGTTGGTACATCGTTGTGAGGGGTGAATAAGGATAATCTTTGTTAACTTTGTATTCTCTAGGATGATGGGTGGGATTCTGATCCTTTTGTGCTCATGGAATGCCATGGCCAGCTGTTCGGGCGAGGTGCTACTGATGATAAGGGCCCTGTCTTGGGTTGGTTTCATGCGATCGAAGCCTATCAGAATTTGAATTTGGATATCCCGGTGAACATAAAGGTAAGGACGGCGTTACTTCGATAAAATACCCTGGTATATGTTAAAAGGTACGTCATGTAAAACTGTGCATAAATCAGTAATTTATTTTCCAGTTTGTGCTTGAAGCCATGGAGGAGTCTGGATCCGAGGGTTTAGATGACCTTCTAAAGGCCCAGAAGGACAAGTTTTTGAAGGTAACAGAAAATTAAGTGTTACAGCGGAAATTCTGCATTAATTATATAGACTCGGAATTAACTCAAGTAAATTGTGATCAGAACGTGGACTTAGTCTGCATTTCCGACAATTACTGGTTGGGAAAGAATAAGCCTTGTCTCACTTACGGCCTCAGAGGACTCTGCTACTTCTTCCTAGAAGTTGAAGGAGGCACGAAAGATTTGCACAGCGGTGTCTTCGGCGGGGCAGTGTAAGTAATTTTACTTTTTTATTTTAGAAACCCGTCGTCTCAGTGTGCCATGGTTACTAATCTTTATGTTCCATTGGTATAGGAAAGAACCAATGAATGACTTGATATGGCTGCTTGGTCAGCTTCAAGATGCAGATGGTGCCATTCTTATCCCAGGGATTAATGAGGATGTCCTTGAAGAAACTACGGATGAGCAAGAATTATACGAAGCAATCGAGTTTAGCTTGGATGATTTCAAGCAGGAAATCGGTGTTTGTGATTTAAGATTTCCTAACAATAAGGTTAGTTACATTTAAGATTAATTTATGTTAAATCGTGATGTTACCCTTACTAACGGATTCTTGCTTATTTTCCTACGATTTCAGGTTAAAACTCTGATGCATCGTTGGCGCTACCCTTCTTTGTCCATCCATGGAATCCAGGGCTGTTTTAGTGATCCAGGAGCAAAGACTGTGATTCCTCGCAAAGTTATCGGGAAGTTCTCTATTCGACTCGTGCCGAATCAGACGCCGGATGTTGTTGAAAAACATGTCATCAACTACATCAATGAGAAATGGGAAGCTCGGAAGTCCCCAAACACAATGCGGGTAATTTATTATAACTTGTCGTTAGTCCCAACTAGACGTGAAACCGAAAATAAGTTTTTCGTGTGCGCGGATGAAGATCAAATTGGAATCCGGTGGTCTGCCATGGGTGGCGGATCCCAACCATCCTAACTACAGAGCTGCACAGAAAGCTACCGAACTCGTTTATAATGAAGTCCCATATTTCACCCGGGAGGGTGGCTCCATTCCGGTGACGTTGACTCTACAGGTAACACTAACTGAAATCCTTTGCTTTTTCCCATCAGATATATTTAGCTGATGATGGCGTGCCTGCATGGACAACTAATCCCTTTCACCCAAGTTACAAGGCAGCTCGTTTAGCAATCGGTTATGTGTTCCATACTTTTCCTGACATGATTCGTGAGGGTGGCTACATGAATCAAGTCCTACTCCTTCAGGTTCTAACCTGTCCCTCTCCTAATTCTTCCCTTGGTGATATCAGTGCACGCTGAGCTTTAGTTCGTGTCTGACATACTTGATTGTTCTTTGCTACAGGAGACCACGAAGAAAAATGTTCTCCTGCTCCCGATGGGTTCCAGTGACGATGGGGCACATTCACAGAATGAGAAAATAGACATACGGAACTACATTGAGGGGGTGAGGACGATGTAGTGTTTAAAGATTTTAAATTATGCGTAACCGTCTGATTCTTATACTCCCCTTGTTTTTAGACCAAAGTCATGGCTGCTTACTTATATGAAGTTGGACAAATCACGGAATCCTTGGAGGAAGCTCAACAGGGAGTCAAGTGCTAAGCTTTCCCTAAAAAGCTGAAGCCCTCGGGTAATTTTTGGAGATAAATGCAAATTTGATTTTGCAAGAATGAAATATAACATTATATTTTCTGCCATATTCGCCCACTATTTCCTCAAGAAATAAAGAAACTGTATTACATTAATTGTCATTGTTGCCTTTCAGCTTTTGAACGCCTTTGTGTTGCGCATTCGCATAGTAATAATCAGTGATTTCAGCCCAAATATCCCAACCCTTACGTCCCTGTGCTCACGTCCTAATAAAATTTGTGTGGAAGATCCAAACGGAAATGAAGACATGGCTTGAAATGAATGGAATGGAGTACGCTCAACCTCAGGCTGATGAACGTGCAGGAGATAGATATCTTGAGGAAGTCATCTTCCTTGTCAGTTGGAGAAATCCAATTGACAATAAAGGTGTAGTGACCCCATGTCCGTTAGGTTTTCCATATTTCCGCCCGATAGCCACTTATAGTACCTACCAATAAGGTTAAGATCAATGATCAACTCACAAACACTATATCTGCGGCATTGAAAGACGCAATAACAACACTCATGACTCACTACAGGTCACCACAAAAGCATTGTGACTTTACATAATATGTATCAGCTATTAAGCATGGAAAAATCCTGCCAAATACGTATTTAAATTCACACTGCGTTCTCACATCAACTTATACGTTCATAATTACAATTATACGTCCGACTCCGACTCGTCATTCTACATCCTTCAATTACCACCAATAACTACCATCGAGCAGGCCCCCTCACAGCCCGAGTTCACCCGATAGGATAGTTCCATTCACTCAGCTTACTCATACATTTCTACTTGGGGTTCCTTGGTTCTAATTGCTTGATTCAGATTTTCAACCTTCAACTTCCATATTTTAACCCACAAACGTCATGTAAAGCCAAGCCTGAACTCTTTAAGGAACAATCCTGACCTGACTTTCAGACTCACAGTAACACTTGCAACTTGTCCAATTGGAAGGACGTACGTGACAACGTAACGTGAGATGTGAATAAGACAGAAATGTTAACACAGCCAGAAGCATGTGAACTCGGAGCGAGCAGCAGCATCCAGATAATGATGGCCTTTCCGACGACTTTTCAAATATGTTGCTACGAGAGTCTGGTGCATGAAAATGCTTGCACTTGGAAGCAACAAGCAACTGATTCCTGTACATATGTATGCGACTGTGAAAAGTGAAGCTGTATGCTTTATTCACTACCACTGACCACTAACTAATAGCTGGCTGCATCCGTGAGCTCGTGAGAATCAACTTTTGACAGAGCATCTTAGTATGCACATTGAGTGAAATACGACAACCATCTGATTCAAACTGGCCGCGAATCGTGTCCCATTTAAATGTTCCCAGTGCATCACTTAGTGGTTCACAGGGCAAGGAGCTTTGATGCAGTTCAGCGGAAAGTTGAAGGAGGCCGATCTATGTTTCGTTGCGAGAGAAAGACGTCGGGTTGTGGCCTAGCGTTCCACCAGGGGACGCCGCCCATTCGTCCCCAGTTCAGGAATACAGACGGGAAGTGAAGTCTTTGGCAGGAGTTCGGTACTGATTATACTTTCGTCGCACATCGCACACATAAACAAAATAAATTGATGCCGTATGAAATATCGGATTATTGTTGTCATTTTGTAATGACTTGAAGGGAGACTATTGGGGTTTTCACACCTGTACAGGCAGCGGCTTTAGTGCGTTCGGTGGAATTCGTGATCAGTTGGACCCTGCTGTACTCATGTGTAAAATTTTGTGCAGTGTGTAGCAGTTAACGGTACTGTACGAGTATGTGAAAAATATACGTTAATAGTACAGAGAGTAAATGATATTTTTACTTTGTTTTGAATTTGAAGTCATCGAAGTTAGTGAAAAGTTTTAATTATTTCAGCCTTTTTTATATTTCGTGGAAGTTTGAGCTGAAATTGGTGGGGAGCTGTAGGTCCCCGCATAGAACGGAAGGAAAATGTCAAGGGGTTCGAGGAAACAACCGGTTAGCGCCAGCATGTCAACTGAGCCTATCAACTACCCGGCTGGTTGTAAAGAGGTTTCTGATGACATGCACGTCGATGAACTAATCCGTCGGTTAAAAGTGTTAGCTTCAAACTTCCAAAGCATGGGCCAAGAGGAAAATGCGTACGATGAATACGTCCCTCTGTGTCTACATTTAGCTGAAGATGGTTTCCTTAATCATCCGAGTAAAGATGTGAGACTACTCGTAGCCTGCTGTATCGCTGACATTCTCAGGATATACGCCCCAGAAGCTCCGTATAAAGACCAGGAGCAAGTTAAGGTCTGTGAGAAATAAAATATTGAATCGTCTTTCATTCCTTGGGTAAATTGCGGCATTCACGTATTATCCAGGTCTCTAATGTATTCTCTGTACGTTCTCTCTACAGACAATTTTCAAGTTTTTAATCACTCAGCTGGAAGGACTGAAAGATCCAAAAGATGCTGCATTTAAGAGATATTTTTATCTCTTGGAGAATCTGGCTTATGTCAAATCCTTTAATATGTGCTTCGAACTCGATGACGCCCAAGAAATATTCTGCAGCTTGTTTGAGTTAATTTTTCAGATTGTCAAGTGAGTTTTTGTACCTTGGTGTGTGAGATGTACAAATCAATTGAATTTATACGTATGTTTGAAAATAACAGATTTTTGAATAATCATAACATATTCATTTATGTCCCAGTGATGAACATTCAGGGAAGGTTAAATCTTTCATGTTGGATGTCCTCTGCCCTTTGGTGTCTGAATGTGACACTGTTTCAAATGAACTCCTGAATATAATTTTGGGAAACATTGTGGAACCCATCAAAACGTCCAAGAAGAATGCGTACAACTTGGCCAAGGAGCTCATCATTAAGTGCTCGGAAACGTTGGAGCCATACATTCAGAATGTAAGTTTTGTCCCGAATTATTTGTACCGACCGACGAATTATTTGTAGTGAGAAAGTCAGGATGAATAATGATTTGTATCTGTTTTATAGTTTTTTAACCAGGTCCTTATTTGTGGGAAGGATGATTGTAACCTATTTATTGTGCATAAAGTAAGTTTTCCCCTCCATTATCTCAGAATTGAGTTATCTAGATCTCGGTTTCTAATTACTTTCGTTTGATTGGGTTTGATTTCAGGTGTACGACCTGATTTACGAACTGAACCACATTTGTCCCAGCGTACTTCTGTCGGTTATACCCCAGCTTGAATATAAATTAAAAAGTTCAGAGGAAAGCGAAAGGCTTGGGTCCGTGTCCCTGTTAGCCAGAATGTTTTCCGAAAAGGATTCTCAGTTAGCTACGCAGCATACGCAGCTGTGGCAGGCGTTTCTAGGACGTTTCAATGACATCTCGGTCGCAATACGCATCAAATGCGTTCAGTACTCAATGCATTTTCTCATCAATCATCCAGAACTGCGCAGTGATATTGTGGAAACTCTGAAAGTAAGTTACCTTTCTTCTCCGCTCACTTGTTAGAAAGTCTGTTCTTATGTATTGATTTTAACCTTGAATATTCGTAGATGCGACAACACGACGCCGAGGAAAATGTTAGATTTGAAGTAGTTAAAGCTATAGTTGCCACAGCCAAGTTAGATTTCAGTGTGGTCTCAGAAAGCGAAGATCTCTTGAACTATGTGAAAGAAAGAACGCTTGATAAAAAGGTATTAATAATGCATGTGAGGATGGTGCATTAAGTTTTACGTCTGGTCAACTAACAAAATCTTTTTACCATAGTACAAAATTCGTAGAGAGGCGTTGCAAGGCTTGGCATTGATTTACAAAACGCATCTTACAGCCACGTATGTTCCTCCTGCCACGAAGAAAGCCGTTGCTTGGATCAAGGATAAAATCCTTCATGCATACTACATGATTTCGTTGGACGACAGGTTACAGATTTGTCTTATAGCAGTTTTATTCTGTTTTGATTTGAGGTTGTAATCTCCTCCATTATCTTTCTAGAATTCTGGTGGAGCGACTGCTAAATACATGCCTAGTACCGTACCAGTCCGACCCTTATGATCGCATGTTGAAGTTATTGTACCTGTATGGAACAATCGACGAGAATGCATCGAAGGCGTTTCTTGAAGTTCAGAAAAACTTGTTACTGTGAGTGTGATATGCGTGCACTTGATTATTTGCAATCACAAAGTATTGAATTTAGTATGAGGAAGGTTTTTTAACTGTGGATTTTACAGTGTGCGTCGACATGTGACGGAACTGCTGGCTTGCATACGTAATCAGGACAGCAAAGCGGATTTTGATCGACAGCTCAACATTCGCATTTCTCAGCTGACTAAATACCTACCGGATCCGGTCAAAGCATCAGAATTTCTGTGTAAATTTAGTTCTGATCTGAAGGACGATACGCAGCTCATGCGAACCATGGAAATCATTGTCAGCCCATCCACTGATTGCAAAACTTGCGCCGAAAGCACTGTGAGTGAATGTGATCATTACAGTTTTTGACTTAGCCCAGCTTGAGATTGAGCCCTGAATGAGATTGAGGGATTGGAGATTTCTATATTTCACATCGCACATTAAGACATTATTTATTTGTTGCAGAATCTTGTACTGAAGAAGCTAGGTCCTCCAGTTATGACAAATTTATATTACAATACGATTAAAATACTTTTGGAGCGAACGTCGTCCGTACTAATTGACAAGGAAGCTATTCTGGTAAGGTGGAATGTATTGAGGGTATAAAAGTATTTAAGGAAACGATGGAACTGAAGAGTGCTGGTAACCTTTCAGAAACTTGTCACCATAATAAATGAAGTAGCCAAGGGTAATGCGGACATTCTGGACGATCTTGGTCTGGATAAGCAAACGGCTCTGGAAAGAGGGCTCAAACTCGTGTCGGTTAGTGCAATTAAGCTTGAATGAGGTCACTTAAGATCTATATCAGATTGTATTGATGTGGATTTATGTATTGATTTCAGGTTTTGGCGTTCGTATTCCCCTCTCATTTTTCGGATGAGCAAACTTTGTCGGTGCTGATCGAAATGATGGGAATTATTACCGAAGACCTACAACCGTTGGTCTTGACGTCTCTAACTTTTATTGGGAAAACTAAACCGATTGGTGAGCCTATTAGCGCCATTAATATGTATTACTTATAATTATGAGCTCTGGGTGGGTAACAGTGATTTGGAATATTAGGTCAGTACCAGCCAAACCTGATGGGGATTTTAGTACCGCAGTGTCAAAATATGCTGGTAACGGGGAACCCAAAGCAAGGGAAAGAAGCGGTCCGATGCATGCATGTCAACATGAATGAATCGGCGAAAAATCATACGTTTGCTCAAGACGTAGACACCTTGCGAGCAAATTTAGATCCTAAGAACTCCAATTACCGGACCGCCATTGTCGCGCTGGGTCATATTGCGTGGCTTATGCCGGAAGAGTTCAAATATGAAATGAAAACCATTGTTGCTCAGAAGGTTCGACCGAGAATTCTGTTACGGTCTAGTGATAAACTAAGCTGGGATGTAGTAAATGCTACCAAAATTTCGCTGTTGGACTTTTGAAGATGACTTTGTATTGTTTAGATTGTCAAAGAACTCCTCGTTAATCCGGTTCGAACCGAGGAGGATCGGCTCAGAAATTCTGAAAACTGGTGCGATGAGGAAGATCTTCCAGAAATTACTCGCTGTATGGTACGTGGTTATAGTTTGTCCAGTCCGCGTAGAATACGGGAATTCATTTTTATACAAGTGTACGGATTCCTTCGCTACAGATGGCTGGTATGAAGGCGACTGTTCGGTGGATTCTCGGTTTGAGGAATGACTACAAGTCTGCCACGAAAACTTTCAAGATGCTGACTGCCTTCGTGGAAACTGGTGGTGGATTTGTTGATGCCCAGGTTCCCTTCAGGTAGGTCTAGTCGCCCATTTGTTCTATGACAGTTAGTCGGCGAAATTGTCAATTAAGTCTGATTTGAAACAGTGCTGCAGAGAAGTCTTGGCTCCGTCTTACGGCGGGATGTTGTATGCTGAAAATCTGTGAGCAGAAGGGAGTGGGGGATCAATTCTCGGCGGTGCAGTTTTGTTCTTTGTCTAAATTAATGAATGTAAGGGTAACATTTTGAGTCGATGTAAATCTTGTATTTTTGCTTGCGTAGGAGATCATACTTTTGAACGATCGTTTCCCTATTTTATGCATACAGGATGAAGTTTTGGAAGTTCGCTATCGATTTGCTGCTAAACTTCACCGAGGTTTATCTCGAGGCATTCCACAAAAGTATGTAATAATTATCAGTTGTCACTGGTGATGACTCGCTTAGCCAGTTAACTATAACATCCCTATCCTTTTCCATGGAATTTCAGGTGCTTGCCACTGGACTTTATGGGATTTTACGCATTAGCCGGCTATGAAAAGGACAAAAAACAGAAATTGACAGTTCGATCATACATGGTTACGGATGTTGCGAAAAGGAGAGAGTACATCAAGACACTCATGATGACGGCGGCTGAGAAGGTTGCTGAGCAACTCCCTCATATAATGCCAGATTACATGCTCGTCTTTTCCGTCCCAGTTCTCGCGCATAATCCCAAGTATACATCACATACCGATCAGGAGCAGCTGGTAAATTTCTACTACTACTACTACTAATAATAATAATAACAATAATAATGTCTAAATGAAGTCGAGCTCCAAGTTTGACAAGAAATACTTTTACCTGTTGTAGTCATAAATGTAACCTTTAGTTGTTTTTTGTAGGCTGAAATTAAAGAGTGCCTCTGGTTCATTCTTGAACCGCTGATAATCAAGAATGATAGCTATTCCTTCGGGTTTTATAAGACTTTAGTAGAGCGGATGAAGAATCATACAGATGCCCTTGATCCAACGAACGAGGAAGCTAACGCGGTAAGACGGCCATGTGAACTGTTGTTGGGCATTAATTTTTAACATAACTTTTGGGGGGGAGTAAATAATATAATATTCTTTAACATATTTCTTCCAGAAAATGTACGCCATTTGTGACATTGCATTGGGTTTAATACTGCAACGTTCCACCAGCTTCGAGATGAAGGACTACCCATCGGAGCCTCGTATTCCTCCAATGTACTTCAAGAGAAATGAAGATCCATTCTACACCAACACGTGGGCTTCACATTCTCTCTTTGCAATTCGTGATCTTACCCCTGATGATTGCCAGAAATTTCTATGAACCACTTTTGTCAATGGGATTTTGATTTTTTCAGGAGGTCTTACTTACCGCACGACATGCAGTATGCGGCACCCAAGAAAGCTGGGGTCACAGTGTCAGTTGTCTCTGATGGAGGATCTAAACGAAGCAAGAGGGCAAAGCGGGAGCAGGTTGTAATGGTACGGTAGTACATGCAAGAGTGATATTTGTTTTCGTTTTAAATACTCAAATCAACCTGGCCATTTATTTGACTAATTTTACAGGACGAACATGGAAATATTTCTATTGACGCACAGGTAATTGACACTTTGTGATATTTGACACTTTTCAACTCCTGGCACTGGTAGAGGGTGACATAAAACACATTTGACCATTTACCTTTCTAGCCTACGGATGCAAATGCCACTCGTCTTGAAATACCTGGGATAAAGGTACTTCATCGTTTGATTGTATTGGCGGAATAGACAATTTTCAAGTGACATGTCTTTCTTGTAGAGTGGAGAGAGTGAACCTGAGGATGACGAACCTGGCGTTCAGAAAAATTCAGAACCCGTGACGAGTAAAAACCCACCGGTGATTGCAGAACTGCAGAAGGGTCATGATGGCAGTGAACTCTCTGCCCGCACGGTGTCGAAATCCAGGTAAGGGCTTGCTTTGCTTGCTGGTGGCTTGAATTTCTTCCGATGTGAATTAGGAACAAAACTTTATACAACAACCAAGAAATAAATTTAATCTCAGCTCTGGGCTATTTAGGAAAAGACCGGCGGAAACGGAGCTGATAATAGAAACTGAAGATGCTGTTTTGGAAGGAAATGTGGAGGAGGAGGAGGAGGAGGAGGAGGAAGAGGAAGAGGAGGAAGTAGAGGAAGAAGAAGTAGAAGAGGAAGAGGATGCGGATGAATCCATGATAAGTGAAATGGAGGTGGAGGAAGCAAGTATCGAAGAAGAACAAGTCGTCGTAGAGACTTCAGAGAACAACAATTTTGTGGAGGAGGAGATGGCTCCGGAATCTGGCACTGCGTCGGAAGCAGGCCATACCGTGGTAGAAGCGAAAATCCTAAGGTAATTCCCTATTTTTCGTGTTTGTAATTTTCTCCTTAATCGGTTCAGGGTTCTATGTGCTTTATTATTCATAGTCCTTGTTTATTATTATTTGGTTTTGATTCATCCTCATTCTATATTATTTGGGGAGCACAGGAAAAGAACCGTGGTGGCGAATAATGACAACCATAGCGAAGAAGAGTCCCAAGTTGGGACAGGACGAACGCTGCGATCCACGAAGGCAAAGATCCCACCCCCTGCAGTAGGGAAAAAGAACAACGCCAAGAGGTTGAGGTGAACGAATATGCGAGAGAATATTTTGCCTTCCGTGCGATTCCATCATCTCTTCCCGCGTTACATAATTACATTTGTACATGATTGAAGTAAAAATATCCTGCACTAGTTAAAACTAACTTCTGCTGCTGGTACTAAGTGACGTATTTATAATTATTGAGTCGATTAGGTATTAACGGTTGATACACTTTCAATGTTATTATCAGTGGAACCTCATTTGTGTCTTCAGCATATTTGATGAGGCCGAGTAAAGTTTTTTCTACAGTCTCTTTCTTGAACATGTGCCCTGTCCACCGGTGTTGTTCTTCAACATGTGTCACAGACCCTCCTGAGTCATCGTAGGTTGACGTTGAACCGAATACCTTGTTTTTGAGATGCTCCTACCACAGTTTGTGGGTGCGTCTTGAGATGATTGAAATGTTGACATTTGTAAACAAACGCATCATCTTGAGCATCATGACGTGTGTACCTAACTCTCGCGGTCCAGTTAGGTTGCTTGCAAGCTATATAGCTACAACGACACATTTCTTTGGACTCAGTGCATAAAGCTGCATCAATTTGGATCTGGCTGAGGAATATGACTAACAAGGGGACTTTCTCAGGTGTTCGCGGCGCACAGCACCGACACCCTATGCAGCGCA
>WJFA01001074.1:0-24983 GCA_009870155.1 Pseudobourletiella spinata | reverse complement strand
CACCCCAGTCCTCCATGACCCCAGCCATGTCCCTGGTGGATGTTGGCGTGAGAAACGGCGCCGTGACCGTGTCCAGCAGAGACGGCGGCGATGGCCATGAGGGCGCACATCTGAAACATTCCCAAAAACATGTGTCACCTCCCCTTCCTTTACAGAATGTGTCACTTGATTTTCCACTAATTTTTGTCTCAACCCCGACTCCGAAGAGGAACTTCGTATTTTGTGAGTTAACTTACAACGACGAGAGCAAGTTTGGCAGTCATGTTGCAGACCAAGAAATTTCCAAGTTCTTCTGGTATAAGAGTGTGAAACGAGAGATGGAATTGAACTGATTATTCCAACTCCATCACGGGCCTTTTATACTGAAAAGCAAGAACCTCTCCTTGTTCATGCTTCATCTCCGACTTGTCCGAAAAAAATTGCGTAATGAGTGACTACAATAATGATTATCCCAACGATTATGATTTTTAGAGTAATATCATATGTGGTCCAAATCAGTTGATTTGGTAGTGTGTATGCCACACACAAGAATTTTCTACCCCTTTTCGTCATTATTATATCATTCCGCGCGCCGACTGCGAGCTTATCTCTCTGTACTTATTTAATCCGCAAGAGCTGTCATTTGAAACCAAGTGGTCGTAAGTTCAAATCAGTAATCAGTCTGCTTTCGGTACATAGAATACAACAAAATACAAAGGCCCAAAGCGCCGTGCGTAATCTTATTGTACGTGGGGGTTCAAGCGAGAGGGGAGGAGAGAGAAATAGAAAAAATTTTGAGCTTTTCGAAAGTGGTGGACGGAACTATACATACTGTAGATTTAATAAACCTGACAAATTGTCAGGATTTAGTAGACCTGCGATGTTGCCATATTTATTGTGTGAATGTGTTTTTGTGGGAAGAGAAGATTGGTCTGACATCCACCCAAGCCCAACGCAAGCATCTCCCATGATAAACAATACCCTAAATTCCATTTTTCGTGAAAAAATAAACGACTAGGTGGCTACATCTCCCACTTTACCCCATGCATTCTTTCTGACCACATTAATGAACAGCCCCGGATCAAAATTTCACCCATATTTTCCCATTTCCGATATCTTTAATGCACAAAAGATAGGAGGTGCACAACTTCATACCTCCCGCAGAACCATAAACAACAAAAACTCACAAAAACATTAAACATGCGACCTGAGCAGCGCAAACGAACTTTACACCCTCTTTCAGCCGCTGCTAAACACCCCTCTCCCACCCCAGCGTTCTCATAACCTGCTCATAGCAGGTATGTTATAGCGAGACGAAAATAAGCTCCGGTCTTGGAGGTTGTATTGGATGGACGAAAATTCGTTGAAAAAAATGGAACTTGCTCCATCCTGCGGCATACGGAAGGGCACGGCATGCTTTTAGCCACGGCATTAGTTCTTACCAGTGACCTTGGTCAAGTGAATAAATTGCTCTTACCTGCAAGTCAAAATAATGGTCATAATGTTATGCAACCGCTGTCAAAATGACCGGCGTGAGATGGAGTGTAACCCTTTATATCTTTCACTGATGTAGTATGCATAGTTTTCACGAAATTTTCAGCAGTCATTCAGCGATTCATGCAAGCCCACAGTCGCATTTGAGTCGCAAACAGACGTCATTCCAACTCTCCAGTGCGCAAGGACGAATAGCACTACTAACCTACAAGTTTGTAGTCTGCTTATGGAGTGTGGATATTTGTCTAAGCAACTACGTCAATCTAGAACAGTCTACTTTTAGAGTAGTTTATGACATTTAATTTTAACTTTAATTCACTCTGAGCGTTCTTGCCGGTTTACATTGTGTGTACTTGGCGTGACACTAGTGCCCTCGTCCGTACATTGCTGTACTGCAGGGCTCGCAGGTTCGGATGTGTTCTGCACTTTCGGCCGTCCGAAGAGCCACTGTAGTCGCGTATACTTGTCTCTAAGCCGTCTTCCACTTCTCCCCCGGTAAACCAGCATGTAGAACTGGGTGAGTGCGTGGAGAAATTTGAAGATGCTTTGCAGCAAGAATCTCGCGGTGTACTCTTGGTAGTGCATCGAACTATCCCAAGCTTCCAATGCGATGTCAAAGATCAGACACGTTCCCATCAGTACCACTAACTTCCACACCAGATCCAACCTAGGGGAATATTTTAAGGTAGAGACAAAAAATTGAAGACTTATTAAAAGCTGGAGTGTGAGATTATGCACGATGGGTGCAGATTGTGCACTTTACACTCTGGAGTAGATTATACGGGGACCCTCATAAGCGCGCACAGAGTAGACTTACCTCGTGCACAACCGCTCAGTTTTCGCCAGCTGTGCTAAAGACCGCCTTCTTTTTTGCATGGCCCAGACTCTCTTCAAAGCGAGGAAAAGTAAACCACGAATGGCGAAGTAGAGGATGCTGCTGGGTATCATTACAAAGTAAACTGCCACGGTTTCGACGTAATGCTTGCACACGGAGGTAAAGTCCGCCATTGGGTTTCTTTTTGTATCAATAGAAATGGGGAAGGTAACTATCATTAACAAATGGCCTCCGATTCAATCGTTATACATGGTAAATACATACTCGGGATAGAATTTAATGACACCACCGATTACCAGCGGGACAGGTGAACCAAAACCGATGCAGAAATACAGACGGAATCGCTTCTTGCCATCCAAATCACTTGTGTTGACACTGTTATATTCAGACGTTACATGAATTTTCCTTACTCTGATTTCGACTACATCATAAATTTCCTGTGAATTTACCTCAGCTGTGTCCACACCTCAAAAGATAGTAGAACGGCCCAGGTAAACATTGCAACGAAGCTGAAGTGCAAGAGAATCACTGTAAAATTCCACATACGCTTAATTACTTTTAGCTCAATCAAAACCCAGCATTTTAAGCTTCCAAACTTGCTTGACTAGTGGGAAATTCTCACCGGAAACACCGCAGAGATTCAAGGCCTGATCGGCAGGGTCTGGAACAAAGCGTAGAATATACAAAACGACCATACCCGCGATGTAGCCAAGTAATTGAGAAAAGGAGAATGCAACGATGGTCCAGTCGTACGGAATGCAAGATTTCCACATCATTCCGTGGGCTGTCAGGATCCCTACATGCATGAGGGCAGCGAGGAAGACAAAAGTGACGGTGAAGCAATTCTGGATGATTTCGGAGGTCGATTTCGCTGTTGCGTCTACGGCACAGACTGTAACTACTCCCAAGTCATCGCCACCAATAGAATTGCTTTGTCCCCAGGTCCCATTCACACTCACATGACGAACCACGTCCGCACAGAATAGCTGGTTGCTCCTCCACAAATTAGAATTGACCAGAAGCAACTTCAGCTCCCGCCTGAAACATTGCAATTTGATATTATGAACGCATTCGGGATTTTAATTATTTTGCGTTGAATTAGCGTGTTCCGCACGAGATTAGAATCCTTTGGCGAAATCTCCGAGAATCGCTGAGACAATTTAAGTGATTTTTGTCGAAAATAAGACTTGGGTATCTCCCTAGATTATTCGGTGGTAAAAATATGGCGTCGGTGCTACGGTTTTCGATGGGATAGCATTCCGAGGATCCAACTTCCATCCCCATGCCCAAGGGGCAGCATTTTGGAATGCAGGAACTGCTCAAGGTGGCCTTTAAGTTGGCGTGGTTGGGCGAGCACGTGGGAGCGCACATCTTCATGGTCAAGTTTCCCGCCAATGTGCTAGACAAGAGTACGCCACATATACTTTTACCGATGTAAAGTATAATTTTCAGTGCGCCACCTCACCTAGTCAAACAGTAGTTGTTTTGATGGACGTACACGTATACTCCGTCGGAGCTGTGGTACTGGGCATGACCAGATGGTAATAACTGCAAACTAAAAATGGTCTGAATGCCGCTTAGTGGAGGCCTAGTTGCAGTTTGTGACGTGGCACATTCCAGCGGGTGCTTTGAAAGCGTCACGTTGCCAGTAAGTTTATTCGGATTCCATCTTTGAAGATTCTGCCGTATATTGTCTAGTAATACTTTGTGATCTTGGTCAGGTAGAATATCACATGGGTGAATCACGACTTCCTCCGAATCAGCCCACTTCAAAACAAGAAGCAAGAATGTGGGAATGATGTTCTGGGCTTTATTCATGATATTTAGAGCCACTGCTGTAGGTTCAAATCAAAATGCCCACGTGAACAAAGATCAAAGGTTTACAGTTTAGTTGAGCTTACAAATGTCTGCATATTTAAAGTCAGTCAGTCAGGCGGGAAAGGTCGAGGGAAGATATGTTTGAAAATTTTTTGAACTAACACTTTTAGGCAATAGGAGTTTTATTGACGCATAAATTTAATCGGACAGCGAATATCGTAGTTATCACAGTACTCATCGCACCAAATAGAAATGGTGCTGCGAAAGGGAAAGTAAAAGTGTAATGGGTCTTAACCAGTTCGTAATTGTACGCACATTTACTTGCACGCTAAACTACTACGCATAAAAATTATTTCCAACTGTACTATCAGTAAACTTCGCCCATAATTCTTCGATGTGATAGGATAACCGCAGCTACCATATATCGGGAACAGAAACCGTATTCACAATCAGCGGTTACACTCACTTGATAGGCGAAAGAATGGTAAGTATCGCTAGATTCAGGAGTAGCATAACAAAATATTTCATGCCGAAGTACTGTGGGAGCAGAGCTTAATGGTTCGCCAAAAAGGGTCATATTTTTTGTTGAGACATATTGAAAATTGAAATTCATATCGGATCCTCTGTTTTACTTGTAGAAAAGGCAATTTGAACACGCTTACTCATTGCCTTTCATTCGCATTACTTTATGTTCTAGAAAATTATAACTACATACTGAGCATACTCGGAGGGAAAGGGAAGTAGCTGGAAATAGAATACACTGAAAATTGTTGCTGTGGGAAATCTGCATTACAGAACAGTTTAGCAGGTGACGAAGGCGAAGAAAACTTAAATGTGGCTGCTGTCGTGGACCGTCACGTCCTCCCCCAGAAGCATGACCATACGGGCTGGTTCTGGATTCGGGTCGGGGTCGGCAGAAGCCAGCACCAAGAGCATGGAACAAACCAAGACAACGAAGAAGAAGAAGAAAAGCTAGAAAACAAAATTATGACCGGTTAAGTGTTGAACGACCAAAAATCCGAAAGTTGTGCTTCAGTTGGGCGAGAAAACTGTGTTAGCTACCCAATCATATGGCAAAATTATTGTTACCTGGTGCCCCTCCATTGTTTGTGCGAAGTTCACGTTTAACACGTTTGACCGGTCACTCAGAGAATGAGGAAGTGTTTCTGCTACTGGTTGTGGTCTCAATAAAAGCATGTTGCTTCGGATCGCTTATATACCACAACTTTATCGGCACATAATGCTCGTAAACTACTCTTAATTGGTAACGAAGTCACATTCTGAAGATTACGTATAATGCTTTGTTGTTGTTTAGACTAGTCCGACATAAATTCTAAATCTGGACTCTGACTCTGACTCTTTGTTAATGACACAATGCCTTACATGATTAGGATACAAAACTATCCCTTTAACATATTTACTAAACTACCAGTTACTCCTTGGTTTCCTCAAGTAAGTATGACCCTGAAAATCTCACTCGCCGTGTCTCACGTATCAAAAAATCGTACGTGCAAGAGAACAACTGAAATCGTTACACTGATCATCGCGTGCATCCCCGCTTATTTGTCTTCAGTAGTCGCTCATTCATTTAATTACCTTTGTTTGAAAGCACTTAGTTCAAGCCAGGCATGAAAAACAACGGAAAGACCCGCACTGCGGCTTTGCACGTTACCCTGTTGTTTCAGAAATTGCGCACTTTTTCCAATCTTCAAGCCATTAAATTCAAATTAAACCCCTTGACCTCTTTGAATCTCCGATACGGACGGTATTGAAATCGATGTTCTTCAGTTAGCACAGAAGTTATTATTACAAATTCATTTTTTGAAGCTTTTTATTCGTCACGGCAGAAACTATCCAAGACTACAGACCTAACAGCAAAATTAATTCATTTGTTCATATCATGTACAATTACGCAAAGTTTAACGCACCCACAATATTTTCCTCTGTTCGCACTCATCAGCAGAGTCCCGAAAAAGATCCAACAATTAGGCCGGTAACCATTTTAAACCATAAAACGGCAATCGGAGCACATTTTACGTTGAGATTTGAGAACTCATGCGGTCTGTTAGACCGCAAACGTGGAAGCAGTCATGGATTTACCGCAAGCATAGCATTTACCGAAGATGCGGCGACATGCGCTCAATGGCAAATAAAAGAGTTTTCAATGGCAGCCGTTCCTGAAAAAAAGAACCGCGAGACAATTTTCCTTCAAAAATCAACGAGAATATCAACACTGAAAGGTAGAGGTTTCAATCAATATTGTAAACTGAGAATAAAAAAATTCAGCTGTTGCTCGAATTATAAGCATTGCCATTTAGTTTTTGAGAGCGTCAGCAAAGCCCTGTTCCGTATTTGTTAATTATATCAATCGTCTCGTTGAAATCTGCTCGAAAGTATTGAGATGGCAGAAAAATCTGTGAAGGAAGTGTTTTCGCAGTATCAGGAGTTTTTCAATGCCGAACAAGAAACAAGGGAGGTATAAAAAATGTTGTTCGTATATCTTTTGCATTTGTTAAGTTCACAAAGGACATCCTCATCCTCATTATTCGAAATTATTCCAGAAAATCCGAGAGACGACTAAAGAAATTGAAAAAAACGTGAAGCTCATCGTTGGCACCCTCCAGGGAATCCATCAGGACGTGTCCCAGTCGAACTGTAACCTTTACATGATAATAGATACGATCTTGCGCATCATGTATTTAAGAATGTTGGGAATACTAGGATTTTATTCCCGTGCTTAGTACAAGACATCGGCAATCAGTGCAAGTCCATCTTGGACGGTAATGTCAAGCCACTTCTTGTCGAACTGAATGCTAAAGTCCCACCCGGAGAGTATTTTCGGTATTATGACACCTGGAGGTTCCTTACTTCCAAGCTGTCATTTACCTGCGCCTTGATTTACTACTTGGAGACTGATCAAGTTGCTGGGCGCGACCACGTTGCGTCTATGTTAGGACGTAAGTGCATATTTCAGTAGAATACCGAATTTATGAAATGATACAAACAAGTACAGCCGCGTTCTTTAATTGAATCCAATGATATTTAGTGACGCTGGATGCGAAGGCAGCCAACCTTTACTTAGACTTGGAGGATTACCTCCAAGGACTTCTTCAAATGTCGTCCGAGTTGTCCAGATTCTCTATCAACTGCGTAGCAAAAGGTAGAAGCATATTGTATTATTGCATTTAATGTCGCGTAAGTTTAGTACATTTAGACAGTTAGTATTTTTCATTATAACTCCAATCTGTAACTGTGGGGATTTTTGTACATAAAATCTGGTTTTTCATTTGTAGGAGATACTCGCCGCCCGAAGAAGATTTTCAAGACGTTGGGAGAGTTGCAGCAAGCTTTTAGTGAGCTCAACCTCAAGAATGATCACCTTCGACGAATGTTTGATGGCCTAAAGTAAGTTGCTTTGTCCAGGCTGCTCCAGGTGAAGTGTCACTATTTCCTAATAATATCAAATAAAACTCCTTTGCAGGTACGACGTGAAAAAGGTGGAGCAAGTCATCTACGATATCACGATAAGAGGACTGGACTCCGAAGACAAAGCTGGCGAAGCGGCCAAATAGAAAGCACAATCAATCCAAAATTTGGAAGCTCCAGCCGCCATCAGACTCCGAAATTTTCAAATTCTCCTCATATTCCAATGTTACTTGTGTGTGGTAGTATTTGTAATGTTTTGCACACTTAATAATAATAACTGTATGGATGTTCTTGAATTGTAAAAGAATCTCAACATTTTATTTATTGGGAAAATAGCATCAACTTATTATACTCCAGGTTCACGCATATACCACGAGAAGATATGTGTCATCCTTAATCATCCACCAACCAACCCACACTACTCTACACTAGAAATCTGAGAACAGCACTTTCAAATCATCTGACCCAAAGTTCCACTCTCAAAATACCAGATTCAACAATCAGATTTTCTTTGGAATTGCAACAATAAAGCGATACTAACTACAAGCCTACAACACCTAACCATAATGATCAGGTACAGAGATAGCGTAATACAAAATTTAATATCTTGTGCTTGAAAATTTCTTCAAAGCGAGGCTTCTGCCAAGGCCTCACAGCGGTGTCCGCGTGACATACCACAATTTATAGCTTTACTTCTATATAAAAGAATACTTAGCAGCTTTAATTTGGAGATTCATAGCCGTCAGTGTGAGGGAGATTCATATGTTTTCAAAATGTGGTCCCTCGGTCAGAGGTTCAGCCAGTAAGGTAAACACTAGCTCCCGTTTTGCCATTCCGAACCGAATCCACAAGCGGTATCCGAGTCGGAGTCGGTGTGACTCTCCTTGATTGGAAGGGAATCGCCCGCGGGTGCACTCCGTCTCGCTCTCCTTTTCCCATTGACCTTCGATGTGGTCCGCCGAACGTTGCCTCCGGCTGGGGGCGGCATCAGCTGTTTGTCCTTGTCAAGTCCCTGTTAAAAAATCCAATAAGATTTTGAAACTTCAAAAACGATTTCAAATCTTCAGACGATTTCCACAACAACACTCTCCGAATGTGCCACTGGCTCAACTTACATCTGCTTCAGGAATATTGTCCGCGGAGCCCCAGGACTTGTGCAGGATCCTTTCGATGCTGGCAGTAGAGTTGGATTTACCCAGAAAGTTCCCAAATGCCTCCGTCGTCTTCTTCACGCGGACATTGAGTGAGCCAATGCGTAGGAATGAGTCCCTCTCCCTATGTTCATTGCTCCGCCGCTTTTCTTTCAGCTCTACACCAACCAGTTTCACGTTAACAAAACATTTTCAAAGTCAACGAGAATGATGGAAAACAGTTTACCCGCAGGAGACTTTGCTGGACAAAGCATAGAAAGAGAATACTATAGGAGGGACGTCAACTACAAAGCCGTATATGTACACTGCTGGATATCAGTCACGAAGATAGTGAACAGAAGGTAATTCTTACCGCTCAAGCGCTGGCAAGCTAGTCTTGAATGATGCAAAAGGGAACTTTTAAAGCTTGAACCTTCACCGTAGGTAGTAGTAGTAGTAGTAGTAGCAGCAGTAGTAGTAGAAGTTGTGGCCAATTTTGGAATTTAATGCTTTATTTACATGTTTTTTTGAGGGAGAATTTTTTTGCTCTGTTCTTAAAACTCTGTCAACTCTCTGATTCGTTTTAGGAGTCTCGTGGAAGCTTAAATCTGACCCGGCCAACGTAATCTAAGTTGTAATAAAATCAAGTATTTAACCCTCGTACCAACTCCGATCCCACAACGTGGTTCACAAGTCCACACCGAAGGCCACACCGCTGGAAGCAGAAAGTTAACAACTACTGGTATAAAAGACGTGCAACCACATTTTTAGAAACTTGAATCCAGTCGTTACCCCTGAAACCCTGTTGAGTCAGCACGATATTATCAGTTCAGTTTATTCACCCGAAACTCATTAGTTCCTCCGTTCACATGCTATATAGAACGGGATTATGCGGAAGTATACGTAGACATCACTATGAATTCTTCCACCTTTGGGTCAGTCCATGCAAATATAGTATGTAAGGTTACAAGAAAAAGATCTACACACACTATTATAAAGAATGAAGATAGAACAACAACAACAACAAAGTTAGGCGAAAAGGCCCCGTCCGGATCCGAACACATTCGGAAGTGACTATTATTTAGTCTACGTTATTTTTGGTCTACTTATTCCCCTGCTTGGGATACCCATTCCACATCTGCTTCACACCCTGGCGAAAACTCCGACGCATGTCCCCCATATTCTTAAGAGGACTGAGGAAGGAAGCAGACTTGTTAAGGCTCTTAGTTTCATTCAGACTATTGGTGGAGCCGGAGAGGCTCTCAGTTTTCCGGGCAGGGCTCCGGGACGGATATCGAAAGCTACTCATGCTGGCGTTACTGGGACGGCGTTTTAGGAAGGAAGTTAGGGTGACAGGACCGGTGATGGGGACCATGGTAGTGGTAGCGGTAGTAGTGGGAGAGGTGGGACGAGGACCCGGACCTGGGGAGTAGGGAGGGAGGGCAGCGTTACTACTAGAATTACAAGTGGGCAAAGACACGATGTATGGAAGCTCAAAGGAGGAGTTAGTTGAAAGGGTACGACTTCGACGGTGATGCAACGACGGCGAGGAAGCGCCACTCGGAATACGCTCACGAAGCCCACTCTTTAACTCACTTTTAAATGTGTCCATGGAGACGGTCGTGTCCTGCCGCACCAGGTACTGCATCGGTTTCTTCCCGCTGTAATCACGAATATTCGTGTCTGCATCTGAAACAAACAGTTTTCATTCGTCACATGTTCAAACTTATCCGTAATAGCCATTCCGAATGGATGTGAGTAACGGACTTTGGAACGTAAAATCAATGAACAGAAAACACTTACTATAAACCTGGGAAAGTATATCGTACACATCCTGGCGACTAAATTGAGCGGCTAGATGTAGTGGCGTGTATCCCTGCATACAAAGAATTTAGTGAGTAATAAACTCCCGAGTCTCAATTTTATTGCATGAAATTAGATGAACTTTTCTTACCCCATTCTAAAATCCACAAACGAATCCCATGTGATCGCAGTAGAAAAAAATAAAATAAAAACAAAATTATAAACCCATTATTTCTATTATGTTAATAGAAATTTCCTAATGCAGAACTCAACCTTCCACCCTGTTAATAAGGGACGTATGACATACCGACTTGGAGTTGACATCTGACTTGAACGTGCCCGCGAGCAACTTGACTAAATCAACATTCCCGTGCTTTGCTGCCCAGTGTAAAGCCGTCTGTGAAAAGAGGAACATTGCACGCTATCACCGCACAGAACAAATAATACCACATGGAAAATACTGAATAATGGGAGTGAAAGCGTGCGAATACTTACGTACTGAACCGCCAACCGTCACAGCGTCGTCCACAGAGCATGGAAAATAAAACAAACAAACCCATTTACTTGCCGCCATACAAAACATGACTAGAGAGTATATATACAGCTGTACTTACGCCCTAAATAGTCCATTCGCCAGTTAGGAGAAGTGGGATTCACGTCAGAAACAACCAGTTCATAAAAGAGAAAGCAAAATATTTAGTTCTTCCTACTATTGAGTTGATTCCATATTAAAATCGTGACGACAAAAATCACTTTTGAAAAAATTCTTACGTTCATGTCCTTCCGTTTGACCAGCGATGGATTTTCCTGGGCCATCTTGTTCAGTGCATGGTAATCACAGGTGGCAGCTTTGAGGATCCATTCCTTCTCCTTCGGCTGCATGTGAGCGAACCCAAAACCGAACTGAGAGATTGACATGGGAACGAGAGAGCAAGTAAGTGGTTAATTCCTCCGCGCGCTGCTATAGCTACTACTACAACAACGACCCTTATCATAACAGGGAGGGACAAACCTCCACTGCCGTCCGTCATACTCTGTCTGTAACATTATCTAAACTAGAATATTACTTTACACTCCTTTCCTTACCGATGACAGGGAGGCCGTGTCAAAATCCACGGATTCATGCTGAAACAATAGGGAAAAAATTCCAAATTACTACTACACCCCAATATAAATTATTATTATTCAGTTTCCTCCAAATCTTCCAACATCACACGCTGAATAACCACAGCCAAATTACCCATTCGCACACCACCCACCCAACCGATACACAACACTAATCAATTTCCACTCATCAGCGCATCACCATCACACTTCCATCATCTCTGCTCCTATCTCTGTACTAACTACACCATTACCAAATTACGCATTTGACAATTAAAGGCGAAAGCGTATAATGTCAGAATTTTTTTCTGTACCTTATTACTCGTATTTTCCCGTCGACTCCGCGTCGCACTCGGCATTTTCGTGGGTGAAGTCGCCAGCTCACTCTCGGAGGCAATGCGATTAAATTTCTGCAGCCGCTCTTTCACACTGATTTTCTGCTCCACATCTGAATTAACATTTCCATTGACACAATTCCCATTGAGCCCACCGCTTCCCTCTTCACCACCAGAACCGTCAATAGTTGTACTACTCCCAGTGTGAGTTCCACCGTCATCACCACTGTTTCCATTTGCCAAATCCACATTTTCCTTGTTGTCATTGTCATTCGGCTCGAAGTCCCCTAAAACTCCAGCAGCTCCTTCCGAGTTTGACCTTCGCAACAGTTCACCACCACCACCACTGCCGCCGCCGCCGCCAACAACTAACTTCCCATCAGCTCCCATGCTGTTACTCCGCTCACTCCGAAAATCTTCGAAACCACCCAGGTCGTCCCCGGCGTTTATCTCATTAAAGTCACTCATCATCAGGTTGAGTGCGAGCTGTGCCGGACGGGCACTACTGCCGCCTGCACCACAGCCTCCACCTGTCCTGTCAAATGTCCCGCGCTTGGATCTCGGAGGTACCGGCGGCGGCGGCGTAGGGAGAGCACCAATGCTTTCGCTGCTATTCAAGGGAAGTCCCTCGGTAGCACCTGATGTCGTCACACCCCCGGGAACTGTTGAGATGGTAAACATAATGTTATGTGCATACGAAATTTTACCACGTGCTGGAAAAAACTCAAATTTGCCCGGCATAACCCGCTTCCCAACAATTTTCCGTTACAACTACCCCGCCAATATAAAGCTCTGATATTGTAGTTGAGGCAACAGACAGAGCCTATATGTCAAGTTTCACACGCTATTCCCAGAAACACTCGACCGCAACGCAAGTTTTCACAAACTGAATCCAATTTTGAGCCAAAAGCAACTCTCAAGAAGCTGAAAGGTTGCCGTTTGCCATAATTTTTAGAGGTAAAAAGGAAGAGAAGAGAGAGAGAGAGAGTTTTTCCAAAACAGGAGTGTGTTGTTTCCCATCAGAATTTTTGGGGAGAAAGAGAGAGGAAAATGAGTAGAAAAAAACACGGCGGGGTGACTCGACGCAACAGCAGGCGGCGGTGAGGCATGCCAACAGAGGAGTTCACGATGGAGTTGAACAAAAGGTTAAAATACTTTCAAAGGAAAAGCAAAAGAAGGTATATTAATGATGATAATCATTGGAGTGCTGGAAAGGGCATGCAGTGAGACCGAAGAAGCCTGTGATTTACGTGAGTGAGTAATAGAATAGACCCGCACCTTTCCCTTTAACACAGCTCACGTCATCATCTTGTTGCCCTCTGAGCTCACCATATATTTTATGCAAATTTGTCTTACAGGAGGAAAACCGGATGGAGAATCCCTAGTTATTTGCGAGAGAGTCTTTAACTTTATGACCGCTCCATATGTACCTGAAAGGCGGGGGAACTGTAAATGTATGTTTACAAACTTAATTACATCTTGTTTTTCAAAATGTTATGCCGCTTAAGACTGAAAGAGTAAGATTCAGCGCTTTATAATGACAGGGAAGGGCTCGAAACTCCGCCGCCGCAACCCTCGGCACTGAATCGTTTTCTCCTTTTTTCGTTTCAGGACCAACCTTTGCGGTCGCACTGACACTGACTGACGAGGAGGTGACAGTTGGAAGAGGATTGTAAACGATACTTGACATCATTTGGCCGTGTGCTCTCAGAGGTATGAAGTCCTTTTAACTGTCATTACGGCACACTATGAAACGTAATGCTTACCTTTAACATGTACTATTACACTTTATAGGCCTCCTTCAACATACGTGCTGCTGCTGCAAACTTCCAGACGGTTTTCAACGCAACTCTTCGTAGCTCATAAAATTTCAACTTCAGACCGTACATCCTCAAGTCTATTCCACTCAGTCAGCGATGAGCACGTGCGCCGCAACTCGGAAAAATATTCCACACTACCGCCGTATTGCCTTTCATATTCCAAAACTCAAAACGTACTACGACTGGAAAGAACTGAACAAGTGAGGAGCTAACAAAAGCTGGAATGTGCAACAGGATAATGATGCTCAACCACAGAACGTTATTTGCCTTGGCTGATAATACAAGAGAGGTGCAAGCGTCCTTGCAGCACACCCACTCTATAAATGCTCACGGCAGGGTTATTATGCACTCCTTAGGTATGCTGCTACTGCGAATCCCAAAACTTACTCTCACGAGAGAACTAATATATATATATGTACACATTTAATCAAGTTAAATTGATGTTAACCTTGCTATTTTTCCTGATTCCAGTCCTCCCGTGAGCTTCCTCCGCGGCACGTCTTCCATGTGACAGTCAAGTTATATATGTGAGGTGTATTTAAAATCCACTTTTTGCCCAGCAACACCCAAGTCCACTGTTCTAGCTAAACTACTGCGAGTATTCATGTACTGTTGAGAGGAGTGGACCATGATGATGGCCAATCGTAAGGGCAAACATTGATGAATCACACAGTTCCTATCTTCCCAATTACAGCAAGGAGATAATTTGCGACAGCAGTATAGGGAGACGACACGTATTGCAAAAACCTTGCGCGATGAGTTATAGTGTTTGTGTACATGCTTGATGGTTAGCAAATCATGCGGAGGAACGGAGAGGAGCGATTGTGCTCCCCTGAATAAATTATCCCGCTTTAAAATAACTCTGAATTCAGTCTGAGGTCAACCCTGTGTACGCCAAAGCTGGTTGGCTGGCTACTGAAACCGCTTCTGTGTACATATAATAGCTACACCGCAGTTTCCACCAACTCTCAAAACTAATATGCTATACTCACTCCCAGTTCCGTCTGTAGTTATTCAACGACCATCTACTGTGGGATTACGTCGTAGGAAAACGACACTGGATCGCAGCCAACTGCACTGTTTAATTGACTCAAGTTTAGTTGCAGCTAGCTAGGAACTCGGAACAGCTTCAAAGCGAACAGTCTTACAGTAACGAACAAGTCTATAGCCAGCAAATTCTACGAAACTTACGAACCAACTCAAAGCGAACACGTCTACGAAACGAACTACGAAAATACTATATATAAAACAAACAAAAACACTTCTACAGCTACCAAAAACACTACAAAACAACGGAAAACTCAAAAAAGGGAATAAAACCTGATAAACTACGCTGATACTGGTGAGGGAGGAGTGCTGATGAGCGTGATGGCGCTGGTTCACTCGGATAACTCTGCGGTGGTGAGGGGAACCGTGGGGGCAAGCTAATGGGGTTTCGCAACGGAGCGGCAGTGTTCACGGCATGCAGGGGTGGAGCAGCTACCGGAGCCGGGAACCTGTGGACTGGGAGTGGTGGAGGGGGGCGGTAGGGTGGTGGGAGGCGCATGGGACTCCCGGGACTACTACCGCCGCCAGCGGCGCTCCCCGATGGATGTCGCCGGGGTGGAGTGAGTGGATGTGGAGGAGGTATTGGGGGGAGGCCATAGTCCAGATAGTCTGCATTAGAGGTCATGTGACCCGGCGGCCCGCTACGGTAGTCCATATTCCCGTAGGTGGGTGGGGGGTACTGAGGAGGGGGTATGGGATTCGGAGGGAACCCACTCATGGGCGTGGAGGAGTGGACGGAGGAGTTGCCATAGTAAGGGTCGCTGTAGTTGCTCGAACCACCCAAGGAATAGGCTGAGCCGTACAGGTGGGATTGTGACATTGAGTAGGACTGCTGCGACAGGGACCTCTGCAGCGGCGGTCGGGATAGTGAGGGTAGCGGTATGGGCTCCGTCCGGAGTGGGGCATAGCCGGTGCTCAGACTACTGTTGTTCATGTTGGCATAGGGATTGGGCGGAGGATTGTAAGGAGGATTGCTACTCGCGATGCTGCTGTAGCTGGGTGAGGGGGTGAGGGCGGGGTGCCCGTAGCTGTTTGTAGGAATCCCAGGCATTGGCCGTCCGTTCCCGTTCCCATCAATCGGATGAAAGTACTGGCGCTTCAAAACCAAGAATTTCTCCCCCTGGATCCACCAGCAAGTCAAGCATGATTAGAAAAACACAAGGGGGACGGACAAAAGAGAACAAAAACAGTTAGATATCAGTTCCGTGCATGTGCAGATGACTTACTGAATCAAAGTCTTTGTTGCAATAATCACGTGCACATGCAAAATTCAACAGGTGTGGCTTTTCAAATGACACGAGACAAAATGCCGCATGCAATTAGAGGCAAAGAATTTGAAAAATTCTGAGCTTGCACACGAAAGCAGATGGTTTGAATCAGAGGTGTTGTTGCGGCAATTCACAGGTTGTGAATACCTGCTGTGCTATAGCTTGTAACGAGAATTCACACAATGGTTGAAAAAAAAGTATCAGCAAATACCGGACAGCTGCCACTCTGATCCCTTCAGTCAGTCTGACTCCGTATCTCAAAAACCCTGGTTTGACTGACTCAAAATTAACGGGTGGCACACACGGGGAACAGGAGCTATTATAACTGGTTGTCAAGTTACACTTACATTTTCAGTCTTCACGTTGGAAAGTTTGTTCACGTAAGACTTGAACAGAGCACGGGCTTCATCTGCAATTAAAATCAGTCATATTATTGTCAGGTAATCAATTCCACAATAACTTTCACTCAAAATTATCATTAATTTTTACAAAACTCCTCCTGTCACTCAACCCAACCAGAGCGACGTTAATATTAGGTGAATACAATGGAAAAGCTAATAAGAAACAACGAGACAAATAATATGATTTACAAATTTACATATGAGACATGATTTTTTCTAGTTTCTCGGCGCGCCCAATCATCAACATGCAAAACGAAGGCCGTAGAAAAAAATAACATGCATAATAATATCACATGTTTGGAATTGTTGAGGTGATTATCATTCTTAAAGACCAGGTTATTTGCCTAAACGGTCGCACGATAATCCAAACTAGTAGACATGCAAGTACTCAAGTCGAAAAATGTTGAGATTTACCCGACTTTAAAATCCTGAATAAAATGATCTACGCATCACCCACAGCCAATAAATAACGATGATATATATCTAAATTACTCAAGTGTATCAATTAGGGGCGGAGTCCTATGCTGTAGGCTTGGATTGACACAATTGTTATTGAGGAAAAAATACTCTTTCCAAACTCACCTCGAATGCTTGGATCGGACAAGTACGGTCTAAAATAATTGACGATATCCGTATTACGCACAATTCCGTTATTCTGGAGAAAATATTGGCGAACATCTTCTTCACTCATGAGGTGAGTCCCTGCCATTCTTTCCACAGTCACTCAACTCACCCAGATCAATGGTCAGCTCTCAAGACATTTTAAAATCTTCCAAAGCCACTCTCCGCTATTATGTACCTCTCTCAAGCTCTCCGTATATTCTCAGGTTGTACTGCATTTACGCTGCATGGCCCGAGGGTCTCATTACGACTTGAGTGTTGCTCCTTGGAGCCCGGGCCTTTGCGGCGCCAAAAGAGTTTGGTTTCAAATTCTGTGAGACGACCATAAAAATGTGGGCGGCTGGAAAAAGTGGACACGAGACTTGGGTCATGGCTCACGCATTGCATTGGTCAGGTCATCTGCTTGACAGCTAATGGAATTGTGAATTGAATTGAACCAGCGGCCCGTAATAGTAATAAAGCGGTAGTTGTCAAGTTAATTAAGTGTCATCAGGGTACAGTTTTTAATTTATTTGGTAACGTCATTTAGGAAGCTGAGAAAATGTCATATGAATCTGCATCAGAAAAGGATGGTGTACAGCCACCGTTTAAGAGGTCAAGAGTGACGGTTGAGAGCAATGGACTGATTATTCAAGAATCTTGTAATAAAAACAAAACTAAAATTGTAGTTACTGATACTCCAAGAACTCCGTGTGAAGTACCGACCGATGAAGATGCATACGAGTCAGACCTTCCACTGCTTTCCAACGTTGAAGATGTGCGGATCACACACTATATATTTTTGTTGGAAATTTTTCCCGACAGTAAAATTGTATGTGGGACTGCCATAATTTTAACTGAAAAGGTACAAGAGTGGCCAAATGTTTCTGAAATCATTTTGGACTGTTGTGCTATGGACGTTCAACATGTTCAGGTCATCCGTCGGCAACCTGTGAAAGACCCAGCCAGTGCTATGGAATTATTGAAAGCAGAGGTTGTGCAGGAATTAAGTTTTAAACAAGATAAATGGAGCTTGAAGATCTCTGGTTGGACTAGTGACTTCCCTGAGGCAGTTCGGATCCATTATAGGACACTACCAACCACCCCATCTTTACATTGGAGACCAGTTTGTGGATTCAAGTTCCAACCAGATGTTCCTCTCTGTTGTTATACTCCAGCAGCACCTGTGAATAACCGCGGATTATTTCCTTGTCAAGAGCCGCCGTCGGCCATGGCAACTTGGCAATGCTTTGTCAAAGTGAAGAAACCTCACGTGGCTTTTTTGTCATCAGATCATCCTGGAATCGTCATCTCGGACGACCGGGAGGAATCCACTTCATATTTCAACTGCTCCGAATCACTTCCAATGTCAACTTTTGCCATTTTTGTAACCACTTTGAACCCGGAAAATATCTTGGAGGATGTCAGACAGGATGAAGATCTAAGCATTCCGGTTCGCGTCATTTTCCAGGAAGACAATGGATCCACCCATGCGTCAGAACTGCTGAGGTTCATCGTCAAGCTGTTGGGGCGAACAAATTGTACCTTAGGGAAACTACCATTCAGTCGACTAGATGCCATCATCATGCCCAAAACCTTTCCAACTTTGGGACTCGCAAATCCGAACATGATTTTCCTATCACCGAGCTTGCTCACAGGGCAAACTCCACTTCTCTTTTGTCGGATGGCTCATGAAATTGCCCACTTTTGGTTTGGCTTGTCCATAGGCGCCCTGGATTGGACGGAAGAGTGGCTCAGTGAGGGATTTGCCACATTCATGGAAGACATCTTGCTGCAAGACTCCCTTTTGGCCCAGGTTGAATCCGGCTGTTCCGTCGCCGAAGATTTAATTGCAGGGATCCCACTTCGAAGCTGTGTGAGACTCATTACTCTTCAACACGAGCTTGAGAATACGCAAGAAAATCATCCTGATCTCACGTTACTTGTACATGATAAGAACGAGTTAACCAAGACTGCTGTGAAGAACGGATTGGAACCCATGAAACAAGTTATGCAAGTTCATTATCTAAAGGGATATTTTTATCTCAGAACGTTAAGTCACATTGTGGGTGAGCTCAGGTTCCTCTGTTTTCTCCGAGATTATGTCCAGGTGTTCAAAGGCACACTCGTCACGTCCGAACAGTTTGTCAATTTTTTCAAAACAAAATTCTGCCCGGACCCATTGAGCATTGCAGATATTGACAGCATCACAAGCGACTGGTTACAAAAGTCAGGCCTTCCTCCGCCCTATTCATCAGTGAATCTGAACAAAACGACTATGGTTCTCCCGGCTTCAACCCAAGTCCTATTTCCAAACGCCGTAGAGTCCCTCTCGAAAATTAATTCTCTTACACTTAATTTTCCTCAGGATCCTCAACTCGAACGACCTTTAAATTCCATAGAAAAATTGATATTCATTGAACAAATGCTAACGCTTGACAAGTTGGACGGATCGGAAGTGGACCGGTTAGAGGCTATAGTGAATCCATCCAAAGAGAATCCAGAAGTCATCCATCGGTGGTGTGAACTCATAATTAAATTTCGGTGCACGAGCAGGCTTGACATAATCCAAGATTTTCTTCTCAACCATCCCGCCATGGGAGTTTATTTGTATGGTGAACTAATGATTTCAGAGAGACGAAAGTATCAGAAGCTCGCTCGCAAAGTCTACAAAAGTCGGAAGAACATTTTGGACCCGCCGCTCCTCCAAATTTTAAAAGCCATGATTTTCTGAATTTTGTATTTTCGAGGCATACGTTAATAAAAACCAAAATACGTTTGCGAATAATTTGCGGGAAATTCAACGTTCTCAAATTATTAAATCTACGTGTTTCGCATCCAATCCATATGCACAACCCTGCAGGTTTAAAAAATAGAATTTTTGTGCTTGAGCTAATAGCTTGTATTCTTAGAGATAGAGTAATGCACGGCAATATATGACGCATGATAAAGTATACTACAGCAACAGCCACAATAAAATGGAGGCAGAATATTTCGTGTTTCATGAGATTCCTGGGAAAATGGAGCATTTTACAGCAAATAACCTCAATGACGATGACAACAACAAAATTGGAGTTCCCAGCGGCTCCACCGCAGCGAACAACCCCCTGCAAGAGAGCACATTTGTGGCGCCTGCGCAGAATCTCTGCGGCCGTGGCAGAGTCATCATCATCAGCTCAGCAGGCGGACCGACGGTACGGTACTGACTGAAAGGAAAAGAGATGAACTACGAAGATTCAGTTGTTGCTCTGCTGTCGTTGGAGTGAGAGAGTACGAGGCCATAAAGGTGTAGCGGAAGCACGGGGCCTGTTGTTGTAGTTGACTTCTGTTGTGTGTTATAATACACAGCAGTATATACAGACTCATTTGTGTGTTGATCAAGAAGACGTGGGTACACAACACACAGACGTTTAAGTAGAACAGTAGGAAATATAGCATTATTATCTCTCTCAACCTTGTGTGTGGTGTGTGTGTGGAAATTTGCAGTCGCTCCTTTGTATTTATTGCCTCAAAGTTTTGCATTTCCATTACAATATACTCTGCAATCTGCAACTCTGCTCTGTGTGCGGAGTGGATTAAATTTAGTGCGGGATTCCCGTTGGAAGAACAGCTGAGAGAATGTCCAAAGTTGATCCGACTGGTGTGTACTGTAAGGAACATCCCGATGCACCTTTGATTGAGGACTATCGGGCAGGGGATCAAATATGTAGAGAGTGTGGACTCGTTGTTGGAGACAGGTAAGATGGATGTGTGTGCCTGACTGTATTTGCTGTGAGAAATTGTGATTCTGTATCTGACAGGATGAAAAACCTTGTGACTCCTCGTCGCCCTCAGTTGTCCCGTCCTCAAGGATTGAACATTGTTTATTTCTTTTGCTTACTTTTCATCATCTGCCCATGTAATATTGACTGTACTAGCACAATCCACCGAGTTGTAGAAAGTTCTTGAAGGCAATGAGCCATTAACCATTATTATCCACTATCAAACCATGATATCATGTGACTTTCCGTTGTAAATAAGTCTGAACTTTAAACTGTTGTTCGGCCCTGTTGTTCTTCCTTTGGTGGGGAAATCTGTACTTGGGAGGATAAGAGAGGTTTATGACACGTTTAGAGAATTGTGAAGATGTCTGAGAAGGTTGAGGATGGACGTTGAAAATGATGGCGAGGGGCTAAATATTCTTATATATTTATGATTTTACAGGGTCATTGATGTGGGATCGGAGTGGCGAACGTTTAGCAATGAAAAGGCGAATGCAGATCCGAGTCGTGTTGGTGGACCCGAAAATCCACTCTTGAACGGTTCAGACTTGTCTACGATCATCGGAGGGGGTGGGCGTGGAGATGCCGCTTTTGATGAATTCGGTCAAGCAAAGTATCAGAATCGGAGGTCCATCAGCAGTGCGGACAGGGCACTGATCAATGCCTTTAAGGAAATTAGTCAGATGGCGGATCGGATCAATCTACCTAAAACCATAATGGATCGTGCTAACAATTTGTTTAAGGTAATTTCCAAGTTGAATTCATGATCCATTTCTCTAAGGTCAAAGTTTGGGAGTGATATGTTGGAATTACGGTCAATTCTTTAATTTTTTTCAGATGGTTCACGACGGGAAGAATCTGAAGGGGCGCTCCAATGACGCAATTGCTTCGGCTTGCCTATACATCGCCTGTCGCCAGGAGGGTGTACCCCGGACTTTTAAAGAGATCTGCGCCGTTTCCAAAATATCCAAGAAGGAGATCGGACGGTGTTTCAAGCTGATTTTGAAAGCTCTGGACACTTCTGTGGATCTTATCACTACCGGGGATTTCATGTCTCGATTCTGTTCCAACTTGGGTCTACCCAACTCCGTCCAGAGAGCTGCAACGTCCATCGCTCGGGCTGCTGTGGATCTAGACATTGTGCCCGGTCGCTCTCCCATCTCCGTGGCAGCCGCGGCCATTTACATGGCCTCTCAGGTAGATTTCATAAAGAAAGGGGTGATAAAAATCCAAGTGATAAATAAAATGCATTCATCTTGACTGATTTAATAGGCATCTGAGGTGAAGCGCTCTCAGAAGGAAATCGGAGATGTTGCTGGTGTAGCGGACGTGACTATACGACAGTCCTACAAGTTAATGTATCCTAAGGCAGAAGAACTCTTCCCCAAAGACTTCCAATTCTTCACTCCAATCGACCAACTCCCTCTTGCTTAAGTTAATAACCTCTGTCTCTCTCTCTCGAAAGCTCCGTGTCAAGTCTGAGCTGCCGTCTGATTCGGGGGTGGAGTAGAGCAATAATATAGTGGCTGTGGTACATACACGAAAGTCTACCTTTTATCTCCTTTGTCTCGCTTCGTTTTTATCTATGTTCTCTTACCCGAAAGAATTCTAAAAGTTAAAAGTGCGCAATATTTCAAGCTGCAATTTTGAGGGATTCGTTCTTATTATTTGCGTCTACCAAGCCCGCCTACCCGAGATAGAGGAAGCGCAGTTGAACGGGTGCGGGCTCATCGATGGATGCGTAATTTCATGTTTTTGTGTGTATTTGTGTGTCTGTCTTTAACGTTTTATTATGCAATTTTATCCATATTTAGGGAAAACATTAGTGTGTCAGTCTTTTGAAGTGTAAAAAAATATACAAAGGAGTTGTTTAGCCTCTAGTGATGTTAGACGAATATTAAGTGGATTAAATAAAATCGTAATTTTTCTCAGCGTTTGTAAGATTTACGCGGAGCTGTAGTGCAAGTCATTTGTAATTTCTAAAACTTGCATAATTATACTCCTATATGGTCGAACTCCCTTGGTTTGTTGGATTTCTTGAGCTAAACTGACATATCGCATACGTTTATATGTACGTCTATAATATAAAATAAGTTTTCCTTGCAATAATGCAACAATAACAATAACAGTGAGAAAAATATCATAATATAAAAACTCTGTATCCCGTCTCTAACGCAGTCGTAAGTTATATACTGGCTCACATGGTCGTCAGCCTTTTCCCATGTTTACAAACGTGGTGAGTATACTATATATGAAAGATCATTGTAATGAGCTCTACTTGTAAACGATTGCAGTAGCAGCTCGTGTAAAGTTAATAGCTGTAGCAGTTAACACGTATTAATATATAATCTCTTCTTTTATATAGCAGTCTTCATCTATATTGCTGGGGGGAGGGGAATTCTATTGAAGGAATATTCCTTCCTCGGCCAATTCGTCCTCGTCCTCCTCTTCGGGCTCCACTGTGCACGTGAAACCTTTGATAACTAGGCCTCCATTGGAGACGACGTCCATGAACAGTAGGGCCAAGCTGAGAAATTTTAAAATTTCGTCATGATCATGAACCAGAGAAGTGAACCGAATAGTTTTGAGATAGACTGAGAAATCTGACTGAGAGCTTACTCAAGATCGAAGAAGACTAGTCTGGCCGTCGTTGGAGTTTTGAAGGACATCCCCACGAGCCCCGGATACTCCGTGAGTAGCTCAATGATTTTGGCACGAGACTCAGATGCCGGTATGTTCTTGAGCAAAACAACATTCGTCACTGTCCCCTTGTAAATGGAAAGTGCCGTCACGGTCCCTGAAAAATTACACATTCGATTGTTACTGTATAGTTTTAATTTTGATTTGGAGCAGGATTCAGGGTCAGTGGCTGGCACATATGTATATACCTGAAATCCGACGGGTTAAGTGAGCGAAGAGAGCCTTTTGTGCACTTTCGTATGAGATGAAGGTGACGCGAGCCCATCCGTTGCAAAAGAGGGATCTCGTATGCTTGACCGGGTCCATTTTCATGCTCACGGATAGCTCCACACTGAAGAGTTTCCCGAACCGCTCGAAAATTTCCACAATGTCTGACATTGAGGCCCAGTCCGGGATCCCACTCACATGAACCTCGCACGACTTGGGTGGACGGAAGCTGTAGTACAGGTGGAGTGGCGGCCCCAAGACGACCAAAGAATCCTCAAATTGCCTTATCAGCCTCTCCGGATACCCAAATGTCTCGTAGGAGTAGTTGGGGAAGTTTGGCACGGAACGGAGGACGTCGTCTACGGCAAGCATCATCATGGTGATTCCTTATGCCTGAAATATTCCATGTAAAATCCTATACAAAATTTCAACTCTTGCCTCACTTACGGATGAGGTTCTGGCTAAACTCGTTCTTGTGAAAAAGCTAGTGAACCTAACTAAATTCATGTATTGCAAAATTCAAATATTTTAATTGCTGTCACGTTTGAAGACCTCGTAATGATCTAGCCGGAATCTTTAAGTTGAAGATTACTTACGTTTTTCCAGTGATGGCCAAAAATAGTCAACTTAGTCTCTGTGGCTCTCCAAGTTGTCCTAGTAAAAGTGATTCGCCGTACTTCACTGTGAGGGCAAGATGTGCTACAGCCTCTCGTCCGGAATCCTTAAATGTGGAGCAGTAATAATGCTGAGCAGTTCAACTCTGCCATCAAACTGAGCCTGGGTTGAAGACAATCACACTCCAGCCGCTGTCCCCCGCTCTATATTTCCTCACATGATAAGAAATGAGGAAGAGATAGGGAAATTACTGGGTGCCTCCAGTATATACTGTATGTATTGGCAAGAACAGTGTGACATTTATTGAAATCTGCATATCCGCCCTTTCGCATAAAACCTTCGACGAGTCAGCCCAGAACCAGATATTAGTGGTCGACAGTACAAACAAATGGGACAAAGTAGCAAGTGCCTCAGTGCGTGCAGCAAGCAGCAAATTCCGTCATGTTCCACAATGGATCACTGGGGATATTTGGAGATTTCTTCCCTATGTGGGTCAATACACTTTTGCATCTGTCAGCAATCAACATGGTGGCCCAAGCTTGTATTACTTCACCTTGATGTTGCCGTTGCCAGTTGCCATTGGGGAAAAGTTTGTGCCCTCTACTCCTCTTGTGTTTCTCAACCTTAGTGTCTAGACTGC
>WJFA01001073.1:0-24988 GCA_009870155.1 Pseudobourletiella spinata | reverse complement strand
GGTGTAGCACAGTATAGTAGCATAGTGCTAGAAGAGTGCCTGTAATCGATGGCCCGCTCTTCGGCGCATGCTACAAACAATTTAACTCTCTGTCCCCCCGCAGACCGCCTCAATATTTCTTTCGGCTCAGTTCCAAAAGTGTTCTATAATAATAATAATAATAGTAGTAGTAGTAGTAGTAGTATTAGCAGTTCCTTACGGCGGCTGTTTTGTGGATGTGGGCGATTGGAGATATTTGCTAATATTCCAGTTTGTTATCGAGCTTGTTTGGGATTTGCACGGCGGGCTGTGGCGGATGTATGAAATGCGTGGTGAGAAACTATGGTGCTATGGTGTGCATTGAGCACTATTATGAGGAGTATAGCAACTCACCTTTCCGCGGCATTTAACTCCAGTACTACCAACCCCTCAGCGGGTATAACAAGCGTGTGACGTCGGTCCACCCTGTATTTGCTGTGTGAACGTGCGTGTGTGTGTATGTGTGTGTGTGCTTTATGCGTAGGTGAAGGAAGGGATCCGGCCGATCTAATGGTCTCACACGACTGTCAATTTAAATGCGGACGGTAGGAGCAGCGTATTAAGCAGCAGGGAGGTCGTCAGGGTCACTTGAAGGGTTTTACGGGACAAAAGAAGAGGGTGGGGAGGAGTACGGGCTTTGGGTGTGAGCGAAACGAATTAGTTCCAGTGTGGGTTATATGAGATGCTCCTTGGGAGAGGGTCTACTCATACGCACTTTCATACTGTACTCACTGAACGTCACCAGAGGATATTCTCCTGTGAGGCTCGTGGAGGAGCATTAGGCAAATTCCCGCTGACTTTTTTGTCCGCCTGTTTCTCTCTCTCTCTCTCTCTCTCTCTCTCTCTCTCTCTGTCTCTGTTCTCGGGACTTGAGTGGAAATCCTTATCGAACGAATTTCCTATGGCTTGCCCCACATCACTCGACTACAGTACACTGCACCATACCAAATACCACACACCGCACCAAACCACGTCGTCTTCTAAACGGTGAGCGCGGAGCTGTACAGTGGAAGGGATTCAGACTCATCATTATTAGTATACTTTGTTTACTCCTCCTTCCCTGTTGTATTTAGGTGTGCACAGAGAGCATGCTGGGTGACAGTTTCCATGTAAAGGAGACCTTGTACATGGCTAATGGAGCTCTTTAAACAATGGTAAAAAAAATCCGGGGGTTCTTTCACGTGGATCACATGGGGAATGCTAATAGTGGGCGACTAGCACGGGGACTACGGGAGTACATATTGATTGTGCCTTGTGCGGGCGGCCCTGTGCCATTACGTTTTGCATTCGGAGGTTCCATTGTGTGTGCGATTCTTTGTGAGTGTGTGCGTGAGTGTATGTGTGTGTGTGTGTCGGTAAACGTGTGTGTTAGGGGTGAGGAATACGTTTTGGTGGGCCTTGGAACAATGATGCGCGGAGCATGCGAAAGGACATAAAGGGACACAATGGTATTGTGCAACGGGCCTTGTGCGGAGTGTGTGTGCGTGTGTGTGTGTATGTGTGTGTGTGTGTGTGAGCTACAGGAGGAGGAAAAAGTGTTCGACAAAGGAACTGGCCGGAGTTGTGTACGTGTACACTGACGTGTATTTCACGTTATGGTTCACTTGAAAAAAGTTACACTGTCCAATGAATTGCTGAATCCGACGAAGCAATAAAATTCCATTCATCCCCACCATGAGTTCATTCCGTGGTTCATAATATAAAAATTTCATGAACAATTTAACATATTTTCCCTCTCATGATTTCCCACCGCCGCAAATGCGCTGCGAACAATGAGTCCTTTCACGGGGAGCCCGGCGTCGTCCTCGTCGTCTTCATGTGCTGCCGTATCCGTGCGAGAAATTACATAGCTCTGTTCTGTATGTCTCAACACTGTATGTGACGGACTGATGTACGGAGAGATGATCGTGTGTGTGTGTGTGTGTGTGTGTGTTGGTTTCATTGAGAATAATTGACGACACGATGCGTCCCCACGTTGTGGCTCGCCAGCGCGGTTTCATGCTCCACACTTACGCACACACGTATACACACACGCACACTGCACAATTCTTGACGAGAATTTGACGGAAGGATCTCCTTGGATGTGCAACCATGAATAAACCACGACAAATTTACAGCTGCCACGGGCATCTTCTTCTTCTTCTTCTTCTCCTCCATTAAGTACTTTCCTACACGGAAACGTTACTTTGTCCACAATTTGTGTCTCAAAGTCGTTTTCCCATCGGTTATTATGATTCCTCTGAATCACTAAATCGCCCACTATATTGAGCAGTTCCGAGCTGACTTTCTGAGAGGGATATAGTGGATCCCTCCCGACTCTACACGATATTTTAACTGCCCACCGTCACAAAAGTGAGAACACGGGCACACACATCTGGACGATTTCAACGGTCACATTGAATCTGGCCCATCGGCTCAACGTGAGCCTTCAACGATGGATAGTCGCCGTATTGACTATTTATTTAATCATAGTCTAATGATAATTATTATTTGGATCAAGTGAACAGCCGGCAATTTGTGCACATATATTTCAATAGCTTACCAGTACGAACCAATAATAATAAAAAAAACAACTATTTTGTTACCAATACATAAAGCCACGTTGATAAATGTGCGTTATTAAGATTGGATGTGTGCCCATTTGTGCGGCTGCTATGATGCCGTGGCCGTGCGCTGTAAGTATTCCCTATGCACTCGCCCTTGCGAAACGCTTCGTAGCTTGTGGCTCAATATTGGCAGCGTGAAAAAGTTGATACACGATGAGAGGGTGCAGGATATGCCCTGCAAAATTACATGAAAGTCTATATGAGAAGTTTGTTGGAAAGTCCAAGGGGGGGGGGTACTTGAAAATTTTGAGCAGCCCGCACCTGAATTTTTCAGTGCTCGCTCCTGCAGTGACACTATGTAGCCAATTTACATGTGCCGACCGAAAGGGGTTTGCTGGGTTCTCAGGTTCAGCGATTCACCAGCCTGAACTGCCGTGCATGAGCACAGTAAAAATTACAGACTTGAATCGATACCCCAAAGCAGCCTCCTGCACGCCATCTAGTAGGCAATGACGAATCCCTTGGATTTTCCAGCTGCTCAGAAACGGCGGTTCATTCAAACACGGGACCGACCGGGATCGCAGTGGATTTGTTCCATGATTATATTCCCCATATTTTCCCGACCGTCTCTCAAACTTGTAAAGTTTATTTTTTTTTGATTTTTGTGGTTAATTCCCGGATTTTGTCCCGCCACAAACAAACCCGTCCGTCGGAGTTTCTACTCATCCAGTTTACAGACTCTGTAGTGGTGCAGTCAAAAATTTCAATAAGGGGAAATGCCGCCGAAGAAGGAAGAGCCGGAGAAGAAGGTGTTGATCGGTCGAGTGGGGACCAATTTAAAAGTCGGTGTCGTCGGCATCCCCAACGTGGGGAAATCTACATTTTTCAACGTCCTCACGAAGAGTGCCATCCCAGCGGAGAATTTCCCCTTTTGCACCATCGATCCCAATGAAAATAAGTTGCTTTTAAGTCTCTTACTCTTAGGTCGTGTGTTTAACAACTGTGTAACTGACTGATGGGTCATGAGTGTGGGTAAAGTTTCATGAATGTGGCAGTAGTTTTTTTGTTTGACAACCTGAGTGAGGGCAGATTTGGGCAGAAGCTCTCATGACTGAGTGTCTGTAAGCTGGGGAGGTATTTTTCTAATGGTTTTCCCGAGTTTATCACGGGAGGATTCCAATGAATTTCCACGTGGAACGGAACAAGGTCCCGCAAAGTCTTCGAAAGTCATGAAACACTCTGTATTATTGGATTTTCTTACCCGGGAATTTTTTCCCTGTGATACACGAGTCCGTGTATTCAAGCTAACAACTTCCTGGATAAACAAGTTTTCTGGTCACATGGCTCAAGTATTATGTAGGAAATGAATGTGTGTGACTCCCTCATCTCGTCTTCTTCTCTATCGCTTGTAATTTGTGTGTGCGGAATAACTTTGTAAGATTCGTACTGGCATTGGCCCGTCGTTTCTCCTTGTCTAAAATTTGTGTAATGGGTGAGAGGAGTAATGTGGGAGATAATAATGAGAGGGAAATGGGATTGCGGAAGGTGTTGTGGTCACCTTAATAACCATTAGGATAATATTATCAGATGAACCGTGCGTCCAGAGGTGGTGGAGGAAATTGGATGGCCGTCGCTGGCTCAATTACATTTTTATTATGCACACGAAAAGGGGAAATTAGGCGAAGGATTTTAATTAGCCCGTGTATGAGTCCCTTGTGCCGGTGTCCGTTGTTTCTGTTGCTGGTGCTGTTGCTGTGTGAAGTGTACTGACAAGTTTGTTTATTTTTTATGTACGTAGGGTCGCGGTGCCGGATGAGCGGTTCGACTACCTGTGCACCTTCCACAAACCCGCCAGGTAATGTGAACGTTGTTGCGGCCAAAGGCTCTAGTCTGTGCTTATACTCTTGTCGCTCACGACGAGAGTGTATAGAATATATATATATACATATAGTATAAGGATATAGTTAGCAGTAGTCGTCCTCATGCCGTATGCGTGCCTGGGTGAATCCCGTGGTGTGTTTGCTCAAGGAACCGGTACGAGCTGTAAAGACTGTCGCTGTAATGGATTGTTTTGCCGGACAAGTATTTTCCCAATCAATGTGCAATGACGATTCTCGGAGTGTGGACGTCCGTGTGGATCGTTGCCTCATATTTACATTCCCATGTCCTCCACCCCCCCCCCCTCCTTCCCGCCGCTGTCACCGTCATTCAATTGATGAGTCAATTCCTCAAACGTCGTCCCTCAAACATTTACAGTCAATTTGAAATCAGGTCGAATGTCCCCATCGCAGTTCAGGACTGCAGGGTTCGGTGAATCGAGGAAGAGCTGGAAGAGCCAAGATTGTTGAATTCAGTTGAGCTCAAATGTTATTTTTTTTTGGAAGTGGCTGGGATATCCTCGGAGAGTGTCTTACTCACGTTGTTGGGGGAGGGGCAATGGCTGTTCTCTGGCCGTGCCCAGTGTCCGCCTCAGCAACTCTCTTTCAATTACTCAAGTCAGTCCAGTGCTCTCCCACTCTGATCGTGAGTGACTGGGAGTGAGTGAATTGACTCACTCAACTTGTTCCCGTCCCCTCCCGTCCATTTTCCAAGTGGACATGCCACACGGCTTCCTCCGATACAAGCCATGCTATCCTACAAGGAACCCCCCATTAGTAGTTTATAGTGGTTGAAAATTGTCAAATGGGCTGAGTCCGGGGGGTGCGGAAGCCCCATATAAAGTGGACGATTGTACTAGTGGAACCCTCCAGCGTCGTGCTCACTCACACCCGCTCCCGCCCCACCTCATGATGAGGGCGGGTAGTTGTGAGCCCGGGCGGAATACTCGCAAAACTCCTCCACGTTCCATGAGTGCGAGAGTCCATGTGGGAGTCACGTCGTTGAGTCCGCCCAATTGCCCAGCCCAGCCATCCGCCCGGCCGGCCAGAAGCCGTAATTTGTCCACAGCGGGTTGACTTGATCGGATTTCCCCTCCACTCTCAGCACTAACTGCGGCTGGCCGGCCCGTTCGTGAAATGTGTATGGCACATGTATGCGGGGAATTACTACCCCTTGGTACTTCCTATATTGAGCAGGAGCCTAAATCCTGTGGGATCCCCCCAAAAATGGAAAGAAGGAGAAAAACGAGGAATTATTATTATAAGGACTTCTCATGCGAGATAAAAATCATTTATTTTGGCGGAGACGATCATATCAAGCGGGGTCGCGGGGTGCCGTTCAGTCTGCACGGTTCCCTTGTCGTTCTCGTACTGCCACCCTCCTCAGCTCCTCCTGCCCTGCACACGATGTAGTAATGACGGGCACTTATGGATGGTCATTCCAAATTGGGCTCCCTGGTCCTCTGTCAAAGTCTTTAGTAGCCTGGACATATTTGTATGTGCGTGAGTGTGTGGGTAATGGCCCGAATTTTCTTCCCGCCTAAATCCCCACTCATTTCCGCCTTGTTCCGCTGTTGGGAAAACTGGACGTTGTTGACGACCATGATGGGAATCCGAACCGGATCGGACCAGGCCCTTCACAGAACTCCCAGCAGTCCACAGCCGTAAATGACTAGGCATCCCCGCAAGTATTATTATTATTACTACTACTATTTCAGTTTGAATTTTAAGGATATGAAATAAATATTAATTAGAATACATGTTTCCCTATTCCGTCCCTCCCTGCACGAGGATGATGTGCTGTGTGTCTTCAGCATGGGTTCCTCCAGAGCGTCGGATCTGCTGGATGGATAGTGTCTAATGTGGACATACAAATGCATGCATAAATATATACAAACATGTGCATATGATATCATATGATATGCACGTCCCCCAAAAGCCGTGGTGCTAGCCAGGGAGAGGAACAGTCAGTGCAGTTGGAGCTTTTCTGGAAGAAAAACTTTTAATGGCCTCTACACGAATTTGACGTGTGTCACGAAACAAATATCCTGTCCAGTTTCTCTCTCTCTCTCTCTCTCTCTCTCTCTCTGAACTCAACCTCTTTTGCTCTCACTAACTCACTCACTATATTCCGGTGTAGTCATACATCTTTCTGACTGCTGCCTTGCTGTTGTTGTTGGTGGTGGTGGTGTTGTTGTTGTTGTTGTGTACAATGATGTTTTTTTTTCTCGCTGGCACACGGAGAAGTTGTACACGTTGTATCAAACTTTGAAGAAATGTGCGTATATACAGTAGCCATGGGCTGACTGAGAGACTGAGACTGGGAGACTGAGAGAGTTGATGTACGGCATAATATACATGGCCTGTAAATATAGTAGCAACAATACTTTTTCCATAGTTGCTCCGCTCCATTCTGGTTCGCCGTTCATTCTCGCTCGTCCACTCATAAAGCTTTTTTTTTATTTTTCTACAAAATGCTCGTCTACTTGGTCGCCGTCTTGGTCCTCTTCATATTCATTTGAACCATGTCGTTGTTGTCGTAGACGTATCACCACGTTTCCATTTCGTATGGTACATATTAGTGGCTTGAGGACCATAGGAGGATGCGCGCATGAGCAGGATCCGGATTTTTTTTATTTGCTGGCTCTCTGAGGATGTAACGGGTGCATGGTGTAATTGGATTGGGAGTAAAAGGATGCGATAAGATTCGTAATAATAATATTCTCAAGTCCTCAAGGTTTCCTCTCCTCTGTCGGATTTCCACAGCCATGTAGTTTATACATTCTTTATATTATTCTCATCATCATCGTCATCTTGATCCTGCTCATCATTTCATGCTCTTCATAATTTTTGTGGAGCAGAGATAGTGAGAGCTCGTGGAGTTATTGGGAGATGAAATTGTGTGTGTGTGGGTACCGATGTTGATGTTCTTGTATTCGACTTGTTCGACTTGGTCTTGTTCCTGCCATAATGATTATTGTGCTGTGCGAGTGAGTGAGATCAAGATTATTGTCCGCTCGGAGCACTCTATACGGATTGGTCCAAGGGAATTTTTGGAGGAGAGCAGTGCAGTGGTGGTGGTGGTGGTGGTGGGGAGCGGTCATAAAAATTAATGTAATCATCATGAGATCTTTTGCTGGTGGAGGAGGAGGAGGAGGAATTAAGGAACACGGTCTTTCGTCTTGTCTTGAGGAGCGGGAATGATTATTACTACTATACATCCCAAAAAATTTTATTGCTCGTAATCCGACAAATTCTGGGGAGGTACACAGACACAAAAACACACACACACACATACACACACACACACACACACACACACACGCAGGCTCACGCATACTCACCAACACACCACGCATATATAAGCCCACACGCTCACATACGCAAGGGGGTGAGGGCAAATAGTAATACAATAATCATGTTTCTATCATTTCAGAATAATGAAATGTTTCATTTTTTACGCACCTTTTTCAGGTTGTTACTGTTGTTGTTGTTGTTGTTGTTGTTGTTATTGTGGTTGTTCCTCTTGGTGTTCCTGACTGTGAGAGTGTGGGGTTACAGTGGGAGAAGAGATAATTTATGAAAGTACAAACCGTCTCACCCTCTCAATGATGATGATGCTGATGATGATAGTTCCGTCCTCGGTTCTCCATACTAGTAGTTGCTATGTGTACGAGCGGCCTGTAAAGTGATCCATCAGGATGATGATGATGTTGATGAGGATGATGGGGCCTGTTGACTAGTAATTTCCCGAATTAGCATGAAATAATACGAATGGGTGGTATAGGGAAGATACCTCTTGTTCTTCTTGTTCCGCTCCATCCGCTCCCATCCCTGAACAAGAACTCAACTGTTGAGTTCTTCAGATCATTTTCTCCCTAAACGGTTCGCGGAGGACGGAAGGGAGTTGTTGTTGTTGTTGCTGCTGCTGCTGTTGCTGAAGATAAGGAAATTATTCTGCAGTTCATAATACTTTACCACTCGTAATACTTTGTTTTGTCAAGCCCTCCGGGGCGGTGGTTCAATGGGCATTTTCATAAGTGTTTTTTATCCTCCTCTGAAAATATGTGAGTGAGTGAGAGATGTAATCAACCCGCTGCACCTCGTCGCTAGTACCCCTCACAATCTGTCTGCTCTCCCACAGGACGATCTACTACTACTGCTACGACTATTACTACTATTACGACTACTACTACCTCCTCATGAATATGTAATGTGTACGCTTGGCCCAGATTGACCCGCTGTTGTGAGTCCTTCAAGGACTTTACAGTGTCTTTCTATCTCATCCTGCCTAACATGGTGGGATTGGTAGGTGAGAAAAGTAAGTTTTGCCACGTCTCATAGGAGTTGGTTCAACTGTAAGAATGGACTGACTGACTGAGCATGTGTGTGTGTGTGTGTGCGTGTGTGTGTGTGAGTTAGTACATGAGAGAGTGCGGGTTGTTCCCCAGAAGGAAAAATGTGAGCCGCTTGAATTTCCCGTCCTCACCGCCCACCACCACCACCACTACTACCACACAACCAACCTGGTAGCATTTAGTATGAAGATTTTTGATGAAATAATTGGCTTAATGTTTTTAATTCACAGGATGATGATATGATGATAGAATCATTACAAAAGTTACTCCGACTATGTATTGTATGAGCCATAATCATCATCATCATCGTCATCATCATTATTCCATTGCAGTACATTGCATTACATTGCGTTGCATTGGATTGGACTGCATTGCATTGCATTGCATTGCTTCCAATGTTCCTTTCCTACCTATATATCTCTTTCTGTGTGTGTGTGTGTGTGTGTGCCACCATGAGGTGTAATTTGTTCCAATTATACAGAAATGCCGCCGGTCCTCTCTTTCCATGTCTCTTACTCACTCACTCACTCTGTTTCTACATCTACAATTTTCCTCAGCGATTCCCTCTCGAAATGGTTGTAATTTTTTAAAATTGTAATTTACAATCATCCTCCCTCTCGCTCAGATGCCTCCATAATACTCCGAACGGACTGGATGGACGGACGGACGGTCGGAATGGCCCTCCAGAGTCCGGAGATAGATTTAGATAATCTTTTCAAACCGTCAAACCTCTACTCTTTCTCATCATAATCTCTATCTCGGGGACTAATTTTCTGGATATTTTCTGGTACGCGCGGCGGTGCCTACTTTTTTTTTATTAGTTTGCTTATTTGCTACACCACAGCGGCAGCATCATCACAATAATTGCGGCTCCTCCGGAAGGAATGACTTTTGTTACTCCACCAAAAACGGACGGAAATTTGGGTCGTCTTAAGTTTCAAGCTCATATGTGCTCAGTCAGGCTTCACGCCTATTGGTCCGCCATATTTAATACTGCTATGCTAACAATATGAATAATATTGTTGTTAACAATATTGCAGTAATAATAATGCATGCTATTTTATGAATCTCTCCCGTATGTCACACGTCACATTGTACCGTAGTCAGTCATTCTCTTCAACACTGACGGTAGTATTCAAAGTAGGCGGTCGGGAGGGAATTTCCTGGGATTTCGGAAGGAGTTTTCCAGCGCGAGATTTGAAATTTCCAAGTCCGTCCATTTGGAGTTCATTTTCATTCATGTTCATTCATCAAGGGAGAGAACTCTTGTTGAAGAAGAACTTTTGTTGCCCAGTGGCGGCAATAGCGCTGTACTGTTCAAAGGATGGAACTTGAACTGTAGCTACGGGAGAATAGTTAGTGGAATTTCAAGTGTGCATGCGGGTGCTACGAGGGACTATTACGCACACACACACGCACAAATAAAACTGAATTATGCTATTATGGGATGTAAATGTCTCACAGTGTATATTGAGCCGGTGCTATGTGGCCTGGGATATTGAGCAGCTGGAAGGAAAGTGTGATGAGAAAGTTGCACTGGGCTTCCGGAGGAGGATGTATCTCACACACCGCCGTCGTGTGGGCCGTTGTGGGTCTCCCTGTGCCGAGAAGGGGCGTGGACCTATACTATATAGTGTGAGATGAGGCGAGGAGGGGGGGGGAAATGATATTTCTCTTCCTTTTGCAATGGAAGGGAAATAGTCTATTGTACAATGTGAGATGGCTTTCACCGGGACGTAGGAGGTGGAGGCTTTCGTGCCGCAGCCGAGAAGGTGTGTGTATGTGCGTATGTGTACGTGTGTGTGGCCTTCGTGTGCGTCTCTTTCTATGAAATGCGTGTGCGTGTATGCGCGGAGTTGCAATGGGAAAATAACATTAATTTCCCCGGTGGAGGTGGTGTCTGTATACTGCCATTATTGAATGCATGGTGCTGATACTGCTGCTGCTGCTGGTGCGGAGCCGGTTGAATAATGGGGCATTATTACCACGTGCTCCATTGGACACCTTTAGCCATAATAGCTCATCATTGATGATGAATTCTCACACATCATCCGGCTCATTCATCCGTCCGTCCGTGCCCCCACCTCCTTCAATCCCGCCCGGCATCCCAGTGAAAAGGCATGACACAATCCCCAACCTCGGCAACTGGACCGATTCTCAGACTTGCCCACCACAGCTCCTTTCTTTCCGGATCTGATGCACAGAGGTGCCTTGGAAATCCGTAGTACCTTTTTTTCCATCCTTCGTTTTCTCTTTAAGTGTCTGGGAAATCCGACGGATTTCCTCTTTTTCCATCATTCCGATTTCTCCCGTAACAGTAGTCTCTGTCAGTTTCACTTTGAAAGAGAAGCCATTTAAACCGGCCAGCCAACTCATGCGCCCTCCCCTGGTGCGGACGGCTACGGAATAGCCTACAAGTTGTCCCAGGGACGGTGCTGAACGTGTTGTCGGCCACGTTTTTATAAAGGAGGGGTGGACAGGGTCGCCGTGGACGGCGATAGACTCCACAGATGGACTTGTTGTCCTTTATGATTTGGCAACGGTGTCCGACCGGCCTGCCACCTCCCATATTATTATCAATATATTAGTATTACATTTGATTGCAGTGATAATAATAATAATAACAATAACAATAATTACAAAAAAAAAATGAAATGGGAGCTCGGACGTTGCGGGAACTGGTTATGAAAATAATCAAATTATACGACTTTATAGCATCTACCTTGTTGTAGCTGTTGTTGTTGTTGTTGTTGATGATGATGATGATGATGAAGATGATGATTGTGCATAGAGAAACGACGGAGGAGAATGATATTATTATAGGAAGGGAAGGAGCCCCTGGTTTGTTCCTATTAATATTCATACCACTTGCTTGTCCACCCTGCTTGCTCCAAATGGAACCTATTATGGAGGAAGGGACCGGTAGCGAGTGAGCGAATTACTCATGCATTGTATTTGAATAGGAAAAGAGAGACTCTCTGAATTACTTTCGGAGCTGAAATTTTATTCCTTTTCTCACTCTCGCCAATGCAATGTAGTATACACAGTGAGTGAACATAACACGTCGTGGCTAGTGGCCGTGGCCATCGCTGGCTGGAGCCGCCGGTCCACCATGTGTGAGCCTTGAGGAGGAGGAGGACCAGCAGCCACAGTAGTATAGAAGTAGTATTCCAAGTAGTGGCAATATTACTATAGTAGTCTCACAGTCTTTGTCCTCCACATACACACATACACGCACAGAGCGCTAGAATGTGCTAATAATATCTGCCTATATGTCCCCCCCTCTGTGTATCATTTGTTAACCCCTTAAAATCAGACATGTGGGTATGCTGCATATATGTGTACATTGCTCACTACCATACTCACTCTTAGTGAACTGACTGAGTGAGTCCGTCCGAGAGCCTCTAAACTGTGAGTCAAAGTATGAGGAGCTATAGGAGCAGGATGAGAATTTTCCACACACGGAATATCGCGTGTCCCCCAACTTATGGATCCAAAATGTTGTGCAAGTATACATTTGAGACGAATAATATTATTTTATATCCAGCCAAGTGAGTGAGCGGGTGAGTGAGTGAGTGAGTGAAAATACGTAGCAAGTTGTTGTGGCTGGATAAAAAGGAATAAAAGGGAGCATTGGTTGGAAAATTTATTTTCTGCCGGGCCCAGCTACACACACACAAACACACACACACACTCAGTCAGACACACACACACACGCACACTGCCACATTATCGTGCGTGGTGGTGGTGGATACGAGGAGAAAGGGGCAGGTAGTAGATAGACACATTCCGATTCGGATCAACTTTTAGTTCCTATTACAATTGCAGTGCTACTAGCACTACCAATACCAACAGCACCACCACCACCACTGCCACCGGCCGACCGGCCATCCTAACATGGCATTGGTCCTCACTAGTAGTTTGAGCAAGCCGCATTGTTTTGTTTGTTCACTAACGCACACACACACACACACACACACACACACACACTGGCAGCCAGTCCGTCAGCTTTTTAGTTCAAACAAAAAGGCAGACACACGCGCACACACACAAACAAGGAGTCCGGAGGGAACGCAAGATCATGATATATAAATGTTTATGAAATCATTTTGGAGTTTTATGCAAACGAAGTCCGATTGAAATAGTGAGGGCAGGGGGATGACAGGTGCATAATATGATGGGGGGACAGTTAGTACTAGTAAAAGGGGTTCAGCCTGCATATTTATAGAATATTTACGAGGGCACACACGCACATACATACACGCGCACGCACACACTCACACACACACACACGCTCATGTGCGTGCACACACTCGAACATTTGACATAATCCATCAGTTTGAAGAGACTCAATTCCATTTCGGTTCTCTTATGCACGGCTCGTTTTGGGCATTTGAACCTGTCAGCACTAGATAGCACGTTCAGTTTTCACATAGAGTAAATTATATATTCATGCATTTAAACGTCCGCGCTATTCCTATAACTATATTACTTGACTGGATGGAAGCGGATGGCGGCCATGTGTTTCTTCGCCGCCGCCGTCCTCGTAGAAATTACTTTGCGGTTCTCAAAAAAAAACACGGGAAATAAAATGACAAAATGTTTGACTCCGAAGAAATGGCAGGGAGTGAGAGTGAGTGATTGAGATGGATGGAGGGATGAGATTATTAATACTGTAATATTAATAATGTCCGTCTACGAGTAAATAAAATGTTTTATAAGAATTCCATGTACATTAATTGCTAATTGGTTTATGTATTTATTCATGTTCCATTGGTATGAAGACTTTTCACATGCTATAATTTCATACTAATTAAACGTGTGTGTGTGTGTGTGCATTGTTTTTCCAGCAAGGTTCCGGCCTTCCTGAATGTGGTGGACATTGCTGGACTGGTGAGGGGTGCAGCGGAGGGTCAAGGCTTGGGCAATGCCTTCCTGTCTCACATCAAGGCCTGCGACGCCATTTTTCATATGAGCCGTAAGTGAGTTGCTCCTCCGTAGAAGTGACAACACTCCCTGACTAACTGACCAACTGTCTGACGAACTGGCTTACTGACTGACTGACTCATGACATGAAGGGGTCATTGAAGGATCCCTACTTGGACGAAAGTGTGTGGCCGTGGGTCCATAAAATTCGCGTCCATAACATGTTGTCCCGTCATCATCATCATCGTATTCGTCGTCGTCGTGGTCGTCATCGTCATCAGCATCATGAGAAGAATGGAACCCCCAAGTTTTTTTGGCTCCTTTTTTTCTCCTGTAGCTAATAATTAGGATTTGGCGCAGGGAAACAGGGCAAGGGAGAGAGAGAGAGAGAGAGAAGGGATGGCGCCTTAAGTGCCCTTTAACCTTCTCCCTTCCTTTGGTTATCTTCTTCTTCTTCCTCTTCTTCTCCTCCTGTCCCTTGTAAACATTTGGAATAATTTAAATTCTCGCTTTACTTCTCCACTGACGAAGCCACTGCTGACAAAGAGCATCATCTCATCCCCCGTAATATCTCGCTCTCTCTCTCTCTCTCACGGGCCATTGAGGTGCAATTACCTAATATATATGGGATAATATATAAATGGGAATGAGGACGGAGTCTCATGTGGTCCACCACCATCACCACGTGGATAACCTTTCCTACGAACACAATATGACATATTACGGGTTTTTCATGACCGTAGAAATGGCTCTTTCTGACGCTACTTTTTTTGGGGAATTACTGGGACGTAAACTTGGGGAACCCTGGTCGGTCGGTCGGTACATCTTCTTGAACAAGTATTTATGTTGTGTGTACTATGGAAGGGGATGGAGGGAATCCTGTTGAAATCATTACATAGGTCATGATCGTGATGATGATGATGATGATGATGATCGTGGTGGGACTAAAATTAGTTTCTTGGACTCCCTTGCGGACTGTGCGAACGTTTATATACGAGACGAACTTGACTGTGCGGGCGGACGGACGGACAGACGTAAGTTACGTACTGGGAGACGAACTCCAGTCCACGGACGAGGAGACTCCACGGACCTGCTGTCCCACCCGTCTGGATCATAAGTCACTCACTCACACTCATCCCACCTCATCCGCCACATATATCCATTTGGAGCATAATAGTCTTTTACGTGGAAAACATTGTAACTCACCTCTGTAAATGGGATAATGATTACGGTAATGATGATGATGATGATGATGATGATGGCCAATGCCCCAAAATCTTTACCTTTTTCCCCCCACCATACACTCACTCACTCATAAGTTTCTCGGACTGAATTGAATTAAGTGCGCGTACGTACGTACGTACGTCTTGCCCAGGGACAGAACGAGTATGATGATGATGATGATGTTCGGTTCGACCATTGTGCCCCTCTCATTTCATTGTTGGGGTATTGGGGAAGGACGCGGGTTAGTGAGTGAGTGAGTGAGTGTGTGAGTGGGACGGGATATGTAGGCAGTGTGTGGAACTTTTGATGGAGTGGATTGCGTGCTCTTGTCTGTTATATTATTGGACCAATTATGTCCAGGGTTTAACTCTCTCCAGAACAATGGTATTTTTATTTGTTCGAGTCCCTCATTGTCGTCCCAACAAGGTAAGGTGTGTGCGCGCGTGTGTTTGTGTGTACGTCGGGTAAAGAGTGAGTCCTGAGGAAACGTTTCGACGTTCCATCCCGACATCTCGATATTTCTTGCAGGATCATACTGATCCGCACTCGCCTGCACGCATTACACACAGAAAATACATACTCATACACACACACACACACACACACACACACACACATACACGCACAAACACATACACACACATAAACACACGCACAAATGATGCACTTCTTCCGAGCCCAACGCCGTTGGATGGTTATAAGGACTCGGGAGGCGACGACGACGACGACGATGACGTGAAGCGGGGAATGGGAAAAGGGAAAGGGAAATGATGGCGGTGCCAGGAACTCGTTAAAACACTCTGCTCAGTCTCGCGACGCTGTAAATCACTCAGAAAGAGGAATATAAGTGCTCAGATATGAGCAATGTCATGATTAATACTCATTGGGGGGATTACCTTCCTCACGGAGCTCTTCCCATCATCGTCGTCGTCGTCGTCATCATCATCATCATCATCATCATCATCGTCATCTCCTGCTTCTTCTTCTTCTATGGCAGTCTATCCATCCATCCATCCATACATTCGTCGTCCGTCCGCGGATGAGCGGTGGCGGCGGCGGCGGCACTTGCCGTCCCATCCGTACCCTTCCCGCGGCCCCCCCCTTTATGTATATTTTTGGCAAGTCCACCCCACTCACCGTCTTTGTCTCCGGCTCACTCTCGAACTGACTGACTGACTATGACTGCGAGTGAGCTGACGGAAATTATGGCCCATTAATAGGATCATCATGAATGAACGTTACCTTTTTAGAGCGGGCCTGAGGGACGGAGTGAGTGCGGTGGTGGTGGCCTGGAGCAAAAGTGCTCTCATGCTCATGCTCCGTGAGGAGGATCTGTGTCGGATCTTCCCACATTCTAAGAAGACGCGTACTGTCGCACTGTGTTCCCCCCGCCCCACCTCCTCGTTGCTAATCCCATCTTGCTCGCTCGCACAAATGTACGCGCGCACATACGTACGTAGTACGTACTGCGTACTTAAGGGAAGAGCTAATAATATCAGTTTAGTTTCAGTCTTCTAATGGCTGTCCCTCTTATTATTATTATTATTATNAGTCTTCTAATGGCTGTCCCTCTTATTATTATTATTATTATTATTATTATTATTATTATTATTATCTTCTTTGTTGTCCGTGTGTGTTATGTTGTGTTGTGTGTTGGATTGGACTGTGGGTGGTTGGATGGGTTCGGAGGACGTTGTTGTTAATAGTACACACAGTGGTGAAAGTCGTAAAATCTGAAGGCTCCACCGTGAGGACACGGACGGATTGAGGCCCTATACCACTTGTAGTGAATGGATGGATGGATGATGGAGGAAATATTAAAAGGGAAGATGAGGGTAGGGATGATTCGGCCATAATAGAGCGGGAGGGATGATAATGTTTACTTTATAATTTATGTGATTTTCTGTGGAGACGCATTGGCGAATTCATTTGGATTCGTGGTCGTCCTCGTCGTCGTCGTCGTCGCCGCCGCCGCCGCCATACCTGCCTTTGGCAATGTCTCGTCGCAACCATTTAGTTTTTATGGCAGGGGAATATATGTGATCGTATTCTTCTTGGTCTCATAATCATATGCATTGTTGATCTTGTTGTTATTGTTGTTGTTGTTGTTATTATTATTATTATTGTTCCTGTTGATTTGATGGTGGTGATGAGATGAAGTTTGGCGACGATGGAGACTTGGCGGTTGAATTATGACCGAACGAATTATAATTGGACATGATGGCCCACGGACACGGACATATAGACGCAGTCAGTAGACTTGGAGTAATGGAGGAGTTTTGTGATGATTATTATATCCTATGCCCTACTCTGATCCGTAATACAGGGGCCTTTGAAGATGACGAGGTGATCCATGTGGACGGGGATGTGAATCCCGTGCGGGATCTGGACACGATCGCTGAGGAGCTCCGGCTCAAGGATGAGGAGTACTTGTTGGGCCAGCTGGACAAATTGGAGAGGACGGTGCTCCGCGGCGGGGATAAGAAGTTGAAGCCCGAATATGTGAGTCGTCGTCGTCGTCGTCGTCGTCGTCGTCTCTCTCAATCTGCAACACTATTTTAGCTCTGCCTGACTTCCAGTCATTCCATTGATTTTCCATGCCGTCCCTTGCATTTCCCATAAGAGTCATGTCATATTTAATGTCCCGTAGATCTCTCACGTTTTACAACATGGCCCGTCTCATCCGCCAGTCACTCTATGTAGCCAATGATTCCTCCTCCCCAAAAAAGCCACCACCACTCGGTCCCGTTAGTTACGCTTGATTCACTCACTCAGAGCTCCGCTCCATCCTCACTGTGAGAGTGGGCCCGTAATTGCTTTGCCCACTCCGAAATATAAAAATACAACGGCCGCCAGCTGACCTCTCTCACTCACGGGCAGAGGAGTGAATTGGGACGCAGAGGGATGTGAATGAATACACACACTATAATATTATATTATGCAATGTGATCGGATGTGAAGTCTGATGTTTTTTGCAGCGGTTGATGCATGCGTGCGTGCGTGCGTGAGTGTGTGTCTCAAGAAACGTATGTTGTCCATCGCGTGCACCCACCACTAAGTCTTTCATATTGGCTGGATATGATGATAATGATGATATTAAGGATGACTGGGAGGAGGCTTCTACGAGGGAATTTCCTCAAAATTCAGAACACCTCAAATCCTGAGCCCATTCTTAACGACGGTAGGTCGTAGCCGCACAGAGTCACAGGTGCGGAAAATCCTCATGGGTGGGAATCCGGGTGTGTCATATCCGATTCCCGATACTATGGAGTTCCCGGCAATCGCCCCCTGGTGGAGATGATGAACTGCTACATGCAATAGAAAGGCTATACTTTTGTGACTTCGACTGTGAATTGTAGGAGCAATAGTGTGTGTGTGTGTGTAGCCGCACCTCCCTAAATTTAGACCTCAAAGTGTGACTGTGTGGAGGGAATCCATTTGGATGATGACCATATGGAATTCTGGTTGTGTGACAGTCAAAGTACGGGCTTGAGCCCATCAAAGTGGACCGCTCAACGCTTTTTGTGTGCATAAACTGTGTGTAGTCCCAACTTATATTGTTTAAACTATTCAATTATTCAAGATGTATATAGTCCTTGTCCGTGTGGATGGATGATAGAGTCTTCAAAACCTGTGTTGTTCCATCATGGAAAAATGGCTCCGAGCTCCGGAGTTGATGTTGTGCTGCTCTCGCTGTTGCTGCTGTTGTTGTTGATGTTGTTGTTGTTGTTGTAATGATTGGAGTGGAGAAGTAATTCCGGAGGTGATGTGCATGCAATGTAATATTTATGCCCAATTAATACGAAGGAATGATTAGAGAGCCGCTGCGGTGGTGGATGGATTGAACTGTGAGTGAGAGAGTTCCAAATGACTTGGTCAGACTTATTTGCATGATAAATGACGACGACGACAACTGCCCATATGAGTGACTGCTATAGATATATACACTATATGTACATACGTACTCATAGTATCTACTGCTGGGCACTTTTGGGAAATGATTCCCAATCTCGCGCGCTCTCTCTCTCTCTCTCTCGCTCTGTGTCAACAAACGAGAGTGAGCATGAAGGCTCTGCTCACTCATATATAGTCTTTATTTTCCGTGTTCCACCATTTTCGCCCTTAATTACTCTCTCGCGCGCTCTCTCTCTCTCTCTCGCTCTGTGTCAACAAACGAGAGTGAGCATGAAGGCTCTGCTCACTCATATATAGTCTTTATTTTCCGTGTTCCACCATTTTCGCCCTTAATTACTCCGTGTAGCCCTGTTTTTATTTGATGTTGTCATTTCCAGGGCGGAAGACGAGGGAGAAGGTATTTTCATATTTAACTTTGTTTACACCTCATCGCCGCCCCTATGTTTGCACACATTAATACACACGCATACGCACACACACATACACTGTTACTCACCCCGGGACGACTGCACCACGGAAATCCTCGGTGTCACAAGGATTATGGATCTCTAGCTCGCTGACTTTTTTTTGCTGTGAGACCAAACTTGTAAGAATGATGGACTGTGAACTGCTATTGATTTGCGTGCTGCTGACTGTGAGGGCACGGGGGTAATAGTAGTAGCAGTAGTGGTTGTAGTCGTCGTCGTAGTAGTAGTAGCAGTTGTTTTTGTTGTTGTAGGAGCATATAGTAGTATTAGACGTCATAATCATAGTCCTGTTGCTCACTTGATTTTATTATTTTGTCTTCAGCCCTCGTCAATTACCCGTAGCTAGCGCAGCGCTTCCCTCGGAAATTGTTATGCGCAGTAATAATCTGAGGCTCACTTTTGAGAGTATGCATCATAGCGTTGGCACGGGGCAGGATGGCAGCAGCACCACCACCACGGTGCTGATAGGGTGTCATCATCTATCCTTTCGGAGGTGTTCACGGAGTTCCCCTTTGCCACGTCTTAATTGGTGGCTCTGTGGAGAGTGGGCGGAAGTGGCGAGGTCTTTGGTAGTGCCAATACTGCTACTACTACTGTCGCTACTATTGCTGCTAGTATGCTGATGCTGCTATTGCAAATGCCACCGTTGTTGCCACTACTTCTAGTGTTGATTACTAGCTCTCATTCCTCACCCATTGGTCACCTTCCTAGTCACAGTTGAGACGACGTGGCATTGTTAAAATGGGAAAGATTGCTAAAATCCCTGCTGAAGGCTGTCGGAGATCAAGGGAGAAGTTGAAAAAATTCAAGTGCTAATGTGACTCCGGTGCTCACATTGAAATCCTGTGCTAGCTAGGATATGTATAGCTGTAGGCAGTTTGTAGTATGGGGCTCCCGTGGGATTGTATGCGTACGCCTTAACGCTGCACATGGCCAGATCATGTTCGGAGGCAGGGGTTGATCAATTAAAGTCATAGTCGGCGAGGCAGTTGGTTGGTCTGGCTAAAAAGAGGTGAGTGGTGAGCGGCTGACTGCCTCACTGCCTGCCTGCCTGTGCCTTCCTGATGTGTGTTGGTGTGTGTGTGTGTGTGTGTCTGTGCATGTGTGCGTGTATGGTCGCATCCGGCTCGATCGCTCGTATGTGTGTGTGTATGCGCGTACGTATGAGGATTTTAATGCGGGGCGAGCGGAGGATGATATGCTCATGCTCGGAGGAGTGTAGCAGGGCGATTTGTATACCTCTGATCCCTGCCTACTCGGACGTCCCATTGGCTCTTTGGGGAGCCCATAGGACGGCCGACCTCCCCACCTGTCCTGTGCTTCTCACTTGTTTCTCACGGAGCTGGATTAAAATGTATATGTATATACAGGGAAGAGGAATAGGCAATATGTCCTGCTGTACGCATCCTACCATGTATTTCCACCACTCCCAGCTATTCATTAGTATGATTATGTGTATGTGAATGATGATGATGATGATGATTATTATTATTATTGTTATTTATTATGATGCCGAATACCTCGGCAAATATCCCAAAAGCCCTCCTGCTACATGACTCGGATCAACGAAGGGGCGGGACATGCCAATAATCATGGACATAATCCCAATGAGCCAGTGTGTTGTGGGAGCCTACGGGTTTACCTTGATTAATTAAAGGGAATTTTAATAATCGTCCCACTCCGTGGACATCTCCATTATAGTGGTCGTATGTATGGTGTTGTAAATATTGTGTGTGTATGTGCGCGATCCTGTGGGTGTTCATCTGTTCGATTCTGTGATTGTGTGTGTGTGTGCTCGTATGTGATTGTGTGTGTGTGTGCTCGTATGTGATTGTGTGTGTGTGCTCCTATGTGATTGTGTGTGTGTGCTCGTATGTGATTGTGTGTGTGTGTTCGTATGTGATTGTGTGTGTGCTCGTATGTGATTGTGTGTGTGTGTTCGCATGTGATTGTGTGTGTGTGTGCTCGTATGTGATTGTGTGTGTGTGTTCATATGTGAATGTGTGTGTGTGTGTTTGTGTGTTTACTTGTGCGTGTGTGATCATTTATGCAGGGATGCCTGAACGGCGGTGAGGAACGGACGGGGACGAAATGCAATTGGGAGGATACAATGCCGGGAAGGAAGTATAGTTTAAAAATTGCGGATCAAATTTGCACGTTTGAAAGATGGCACGCGACAACGGAGTTGCGTGTGTCCGACGGATCCATCCATCCATTTATTATGTGAGAGCTGTATAGCTGCCTGAGTTGGGCATGGCATGAGCCGCGGGAATGAGTGAATATAGTGTATGCTGAACGCCATAACGTTAAGGCTCTGATTATATAGAGTCTTGAAGTCTTTTGTTGTGGACGAGAGGGAAAGGGTCGGAGGATCCCTTTCGTGTCTTGTTGTTGTTGTTGTTGTTGTTGCCAACTGTCAGCGTGTGGAGCGTGTGGCGGCTGCGGCGCTTGTAAAAATTGACGATGCTCATTCCACTGGGAATTGGCCTAGGTTTGTAGACGAGAGGAAAAGGGTCGGAGGATCCCTTTCGTGTCTTGTTGTTGTTGCTGTTGCCAACTGTCAGCGTGTGGAGCGTGTGGCGGCTGCGGCGCTTGTAAAAATTGACGATGCTCATTCCACTCGGAGTTGGCCTAGGACTTACCTACTTACTTCCTTACTTACGTAGGACAACCGAGGATCATGATGATGATGATAATAATGATGTGGATAATACGTCTTGTATTCCGCATATGTATGGGCATATACATGTCTAACACACGGACAAGGTAAAAAAAAGTTGGTGAAAAAGGAGGACATCATACATTGAGGAACATGGGAGGAGCCCCTCCGCCACCTTGTACTTGCGGTGGGAAGGGGTGGGTGGTTGCTCGTATTGTTTAGATGCCGAGCATGTAATATGTATATAGCATGTGAGGAGGGAATGAGTTAATACTATTATACAGGGAAGGAGGACAAAATAAGTACAATGTGGAAGGCGTCCGCGGTTGGGAAAATTATATGTCGTGCCGTGAGTCCGCGCGTAAAATATCTGCTCTGCGGCCACCCCGCCGGCCCCACTCTTTTCCCCACTACTGTGGAGCTCCTATGCTGGCCATATAGGCAATAATAAGTGTGTATAAGTATATAGGCAGGCGCATCCCAAACGTTATACATTACCTGCGATGAACAGGTTATGTTATTATTGTATTGTGGCGTGGCGGTCCAACAGTGCATCCTTGAGTATAGGCTCATGTGGGTGGGGATTTGTGTGGGAGCTCCGGGACTCATATCATAGTTCCGGTATTTTGATGCGAGATGCAAGATGAATATGTGTTCGTGTGCGGGCGGGTGTGTGTGTGCGTGTGTGTGTGTGTGTGTGTGTCATAGAATGATGCATGCTTTGGACAAATTATGAGGCTCTCTGCCGTGCCGCGGAATGATGGCACACGACGACTAATAATGAGAGGGATTCGTTGAGGAGGGTGGTTAAGTATTACTTTGGCAGGTCCTCACTGTTGATTTGCCTCTGTACGTGATTACTATTTATCAATTTGTTTGTTTGTTTGTTTGTTTATTTATTTGTGTGATTGTGTGGTTGTCTTTTAACACTAGCTCTCTCCTCTATTCCTTGCAGGACATCCTCGTGAAGATCAAGACGCACCTGGTGGAGGAGAAGCGGCAGCTTCGGATGTTGGACTGGAATGCAAATGAGGTGGGTTGGAGGACCCGAGTCACATGACTCTATTTTTGGCTAAAATTACAAAAATGACAGTTTTCACGACAATTACTCCTGATGACCATATCAAGAATAATTTTCAATAGCAATAATTATTAGTGCGGACGCAATTGTGGGGTGGGAAAGGCTGGGGGATGCTTAGATATTTTTTCGCTAAAAACTAAAAATGAACGAAAACAAAAGGATGTGATTGATGAAGTGATTGTTTTTTTTTTCTTTCCAGATCGAAGTTTTAAATAAACACTTGTTCATTACTGCGAAGCCGGTCATTTATTTGGTCAATTTGTCGGAGAAGGACTACATTCGGAAGAAGAACAAATGGTATGTCACGTCACGACACGTGGAAATTTGAGAAAATGAATCCTTTTCCCTGGTTGCCCTTCGACCCAGGGAGGAGGCAGGCTCACGGTCAGTCTCCTCTCGCGCGCCCCTGTCTCCACTGACTGACTGAGTGAGTGCTGCCCGCTCGCTCGCTCGCTCATCATTCTCGCTCTCGCAGCCGCCGCCACGAACCGCTGCCTCCCCGCTGACAAATGATCCTGTCAACTCTGGCCAAGCCGCTGCAGTGTTTCCAGGTTGGCGGAAGGGGCTCAGTATGAGAGAGTGTAATGAAACTTATGGGAAAACTCTTATTTTTTTTTCAATAAAAAGGACTTTTGAAAAGGAGAAACGAGCCGAGCCGAGTCGGCTGGCGTCTGCCGAGAGTCACAGTATTAGTTCTACTTTTTCACGCTTGTTAAAACTGTATGGAGGGGTAATTATTATTTTTTTGAGTTGGAAGTGAGCCTTGGGTGTAGCAGACTTTTGAGTTGTTGAGCACATCTTCTTTTGTGGGTCCATCTTGTCCGCGGTGCGGCTTGACTTTTGACAAGGATAAATTTGGGGATGGGGAACGGTAGCTATGCGGGCTCCTCCGTGGGGCACTCTAAGGCTATTATGAGGAGTTGTAGTGTGAGATGGGCTGGAGTTGTTTGCCCTCGTGCTCTGAGACTACTCCGGGCGGGAACTATGAAGAGTTAAATGGATGGATACTTGAATAATAGTGGAATTTTTGACATGCTCTTCTTCTTGTTCTTCTTCGTCTGACTTTTCAGGCTGATTAAAATCAAGGAATGGATTGACAAAAATGATCCCGGCTCCATCCTCATCCCATTTTCCGGAGCGTTGGAGGCCAAGATTGCGGATATGCCGGAGGATGAGAAGGCCAATTATCTGAAGGAAATTGGTGCGACAAGGTAGGAGGAACTGTTCGGGGTCGCGGCACCCGGCGCGGGGTCGTCCGCTGTTTCCCAGTCTTCTGTCTTTGTTTTTCTCTTTTCTAAATTAAAAAAGAGGAGTGTTTTCTCCACGCGGGAGCCAGTTTGAATGTGGAACGTCTGATGGGGGTGTGTCAATGCGGGAGTGCCATGTGAATTTCACGAACTACAGAATGGCGCCGAGCCTTACTTTTTGTGGGTACTTTGGTGGAAAACACTCAAAATTGCATAGAAAACTGTTAACGTAGCTATTTTATCCCGTTTTTGCAATACAAAGTATTTTCCACATAAAAATTAATGCGCTCGAGTCAGCAGCGCATGTCATGATTTTCTTGAAATTGTGCAAAGGGGGGACCATTGAAAGACAAGAAATCCCGATGTTAAATCCCATAAGAAAATTCCCATTTTGGATTTCGTGAAAATCACTTTAAATTAAATTAATTTTTTTCCCGGGGGGCTTTAAACCTTGCCATGCGCAGGAAAGTTGGATGCTTTCCTCTGGTTCAGGCAGTGCCGAAAACGATGGTAATTTGCAAAGGATTTCCCATCAAATCGGACGCTACAAATGTAGCATGTGTAAATATGTATGTGTATGTGTGCTCGTATTATGATTGGTGAAAGTTTAGTGGGAGTGATGATGATGATGATGATGATGGGGTCCTTTCACGTCCCTATTCTGGGGAGG
>WJFA01001072.1:0-24998 GCA_009870155.1 Pseudobourletiella spinata | reverse complement strand
CACGTCTGAGGGTTTCATAGCGTCCATTAATATCACCCAAGGACCGTTCAATCCCCCTGAATCTCCGCGCCCGTCTGAACTCAGATTAATCAAGAGTTTGACATCGGCATTACTAATCGGCCATCGCCTCATGCCATGAATCGAATTCATCCATTATCACGGATGCATTCAAGTCATAGTTGCTTGTATTTACAAACAACCTCCAATTATCGCAATCGTTCAAGCTTCTGTATCTAAACATTCTGTTACCTTAATGAATTTTCAAAAAGTGCATATACGGTATTGGAGCTCCGTTCCGAGCCGAGGTCATAATGTGTTTTACCCAAACTCTTGTGCAAAAATCCAATGAATAAAATACTTAGGTAATAGGTTATTCATGCACGTAGCTACAACTCCTTTATTTTAATTTCAGAACTTCGGCAGCTTTGAAAGAATCCTTTGTAAATGAGATTCCTACCGCAGTTACCTACGACCCTTTACTGCTTGTGGAGTCGATTGGCGGCCCACATTGGCCTAGCCTATACTGTAGGTTGTTAAACTTGAGCGGGAATACCTGGAGAACATTTTTGTACGGACTCGTATTGTACAGAGCCTCAGCGACATCCGCCGTCATAGCGGGTCCACAGAGTTTTCTAACATCCTCTTGTTTGAAAAGCGTATCCAGCAGCATCACCGGATCCGGACATGCAACAAGTTGATATTTGGGAAACTTGCCCCCGGTCATGAGCAAAACGTGCTCGTAGGGAATGCGAACGGCCCTAGTGGTCTCGAGTACCAATTCTCTAAGTGATAATATCAAGTAATCGCTCAGGTCCAACTCATCCCGAAGGATTTTACCAAGCTCAACGATCTCTACCCTGTCAACTGAATTGAGCATTTCTCTATTCCTCGGGCCGTTGCGGCACAGATTTGAGGGATCGTCGAGCGAAGCGGAGTGCCTCCCCGTACGAGGATGCAGGCTGCTTGTCATCGTCCGCGAAACTCCACAGGTATTTCGCTGCCAAGTGTAAATTGACCCGAACCTCCTTTAATATTTTTTCAACCACCTTCCCAAGGCCCATCAAAGTATCAACTTGGGTTTTAATCTCGTCCCTTTCGGCCCGAGTCCAAGTGTTCCCACCTGGTTCCGGATTGGTGTGCTCAAGGCAAAGCGGGTCACTAGCACCTTCAGATTTCAGTGAGCAGAGGAGGCTCGGCATTGTTGAATAGCTTGAGCTGCTTGAACTTGGCCCTCCAGATACCTTCGCATTCTTTCAGAGAATCCCGTAGTGAACGTGGGCCGAGGAGCCCTTCGAGGTCCTTCAGAGTGATTTTGTGAAAATGCTTGATGGACTTTTCACTGGCATTGGGGGAGACTTCCGGGAATTTACTAAAATCCATTTCATGCACCTGAATGTACCGATTCAGCGTTCTCATTGTCATCTTCCCAGCCTTAATGTAGAGATTGACGAGATGGACGCTCTGCTTCCAATTCATTGCCGAGATTTCTACTATACGAATAAGGCATTTGCTAAAGGATTCCATAGGAATTGCACCAAAATGATGCTCCCGCATTAAACCGGCCACAATTTCCACCATCGTCCACATGTAAGAACCTTTAAATCTCTATGTTAGTCCCAGCACATGGAAATACGCTGTTGAACTCACCGATGATGCTTCGACCATCGACCATTTGGACTTTATGCTCGACAATGCCATCCTCAAGGTAGTAGGAGAGGGACTGGAGAGCCTTTTCACAGAACGAGTCGACCAACCGCAAGAAACTTAGCCCTGTATGAGCATGCTTGAAGACGTTCGTGACCTCATAGTGGATGACATTCTTCCAACCGCCATCGTACTCGTCGGGGTTCATCTGCTCTCAAAACTTGGACTTCAACTTCCAATCGAAACGTGTATGAATTGTATGGTTCAGGAATATATATTACCACGAGTCTCTGGTGAACTTCCTTCAAGTGGTCTATCGTATAAACGGACCTCCTCCCACCCGGTCTTGGTAATCCGAGCCAAAAATCCAGGATTTGATTGAGCTAAACTTGATTTTTTGTGTTCATTACGAGCGGTTTTTTTAAACTTACGGGCTGACGGGATAATCAACTACTGGCGCCGAGTCATCAGATGGTACACGTGGGCAGAGGATGCAAGTGTCCCAGCAACTTTTGCGTGGTCCCACTTCTGGATCTCCTACTCTGTGTTGAATGAGGACGTTCTTTGGGGGGCTTGTGATGTGATGCCTTATGAATGGCCATTTTATAAAGTGCAAGTGTTACGAGGAGTTTGATGGTGGTGGAATCAGCATAGTAGATTCGTTCCCTCATGTAAGTGTGAACGTCTTCGGGCCTGGAGAGTGTACGCTGCTGCCGATCATTTTGCTCAGTGGGTACAACTTGTTTGATGGAACGTTTCGTGCGTTTCTTCGAAGCAGATTTTCTAGCCACGGTACGTCGAGCTTTGGCCGAAGTTGGTCCAGCTCCAGATTTATGTGAGGGAGTTAACTTCCTGGACTTGGAGCTAGGTTTTCTTTCACCAGAAACCATTGTGTGTTAGTTTCTGTGCTTCCCTTTGTGCGCGTTTAGGCTGCCTAGTAGAATTGGTCGGGATCCGAATCCGAATGGTGGATTCGGTGTCACACGAGGTAGTCAACTGTCTTTTGCTCTTTTGCCGTCTTCATGTATTTAGTTTTTCGAGCCCCGCATTGCATTGGTATGGCAATTTACGATTGGGATGACATCGAGTGATTCAGGATTAAGGACCCATTTGTAATTTGTATAAATAAGCGGCGACGATAATCAGCTAATAAACATTCCGTGTGGTTGTGAGTATTTGCTCACCTCTACAGTCAATGATGAGCATTTACCCAACCTAAGGCCTACATTAGCTAACCTAATATGGTGAAGTGATCTGACTGTGTACTTCTACCCATCACCATAGCCTTCCTATGATTAATACCTGAGTCTTGTATAAATATAGAATCTGTACCGACATATTTATTCTAAATGCCTCATCATATTCTAAAAAAGTTTCACATGCGCAAATTCACATGCTTTATTGTATTGCTGCGACTGAAGATGAGTTTCGTAAGAGCTCAATCTCTGTGAGTTTGAAAGGCTATTGAATTTGAATTGAAGGCTTTACAATTAATTGTTCATTGGCCATGGCCTCGGTCAATTTTGAAGAGTCGAAGGCAATTATTTTACAATGAGTGATGACAGCAGCTTAAAATCGGCTGTTGTTTAAATTTGGCCGAATTGTGATGATGTCATATGCGAACAACCCACGCACAAGTGCTGAGGAAGGTAAGACTATCAGCAATCCCGGTGGTGAGGTAGCGGTGACCCGTGTCGTGACTTGACATGAAGGAAGAGACTTACTTGAATTTTAGATATACATGCATTCTACGAGGTCAAGGTCAAGATTCAAGTTCAAACCTTAAGTAGTTTGAACGGAACAATTACTTGCAAGTTTCCTCTCATCAGTTCCTATACAGCTCCAGTTTCNGGTCAAGATTCAAGTTCAAACCTTAAGTAGTTTGAACGGAACAATTACTTGCAAGTTTCCTCTCATCAGTTCCTATACAGCTCCAGTTTCACGTAGGGGCTGTGGGTGGTTTAAATAATTGACAGATCCGAAATACTGAGTATGCGCTGACCAGAGCTCTAGTAGTAGTTATTATGATTTTAGGGATTTGGTCCAGCTCTTTAGACAGATAGATTTGGTGCGAAGAGGCCCAAACGCGTGAAATGTGCGAGCGAGCAACCGTGACCCGCCGCGCCGCAATCACAACATTACAATTTCATCATTGCATTATTGCTGAGAACATTTTCACGCCATATCCTGTAATGTTCCGGCAGTTGCCAGAGTAAGGCTGGTGGATTCATTGCTCTCGTAAGAAAATGGTATATTTGCATGTTTCGGCTTGATTCATATAGAAAGGCTAAAGAGATTTGAGATATCTTCTATTGAATTCGCAGCAAGACTAAAACTGACTGAAGTTTGTCATTTCGGACAAGAAATGGAACTTGAGATGATGATCCTAAGAATTTCCAGCGCCGTGATAACCTGCACAAATGAGCCATATATCACACAACATTGTGCACGGCTCGTACTCGTATCCTCGTGTGATGTGGATGGACGCGGCAAATTAATTCCAAACACCCTATCCTGTGAAGATGAGGAAAGTGCGTGGGAATTGCATGTACTAATGTTTTATCAATGGCTTGTCTGCCTCCTTCAAAGTCGTCGCCGACGACAGTTACGTGACAGCTCAAGGTTTTTATGCCGATACACTATAGAAAAACGTGTGTCAAATTAAAAAATTCAATACAGTGGAATCTCTTTATAACGACCTCCACGGTCAATTGAGAATTTGATCATTATATAAGAACATCCCGTCGTAAGCTCTAAAAGATGCCCGGAGAGCGATCCGCAGTGACATTATATTGCATAGACTGGTGTTTTAACCAGATAACAGTATTACCAAGAGCAATTAAATGGAGATTCTACTGTGTTTATTCATCATAAAATAACATATAACGGTTTAATACTAAGGAAGGGATGGCAAACAGTCAATAGGTCGGAGGAAGGAGTCAGGCTCCCTCCATAACACAGAATATCACTGTCTCGTTCTCGATCTTTGGCACGGTATATCCCTATGATATGGTCTGACGGTGAGTTATTCAGAGCTCACAAATGGATGACTACTATTATGGCGCGGGTTTGATGGGCTTCAAAAACAGCCCCGCTCTGGACTGCCCGAATAGCCCGTCTCACAAGCGCAGATGGGTCGGTGTTCAACCACCCGACACACTGAGTTCGCTCCACAGCGGAGACCATGTCGAGAGTTGGTGCATGGGTCCCGGCACTTCCCATCCGTGTAGCAGGATAGCTCGTCGGGACACTGGTAGTGGGAACTGCAGTTCTCACTCTGCATCAGTGGCTCCGATTTGACAGACTTCCTCGGGTCGTCACCTACGCCACGAAGGAAAGAAATTAGCTACTGCCTTCAGGCCCTCTCTTGGACCTTGTAAGGTGGAACAGAGTCGTCACTTAACCTTGTTCACTTCGAACGCATTCTTTAAGAGGGTCACCATCAGTGCCCTCCGGGCAAGCGCAAGTCGGGCTGTGCCTCACGGCTTTGCAAACGGCATGAGTTCCACAATGCAGACCCGCCCTCCGCGACTTCTCAATGCACGGGTCCCAGCAAGTTGAGTCAGTGAAGCAGAACTTGTCCTCCGCACAGTCTGAGTCTGTCTTGCAATTCCTATGCCCATCATCGCAGTTGTAGCCGTCCCCCTTAAAGGGCCTTATACACTGGCAAACTCCATACCCACCGGCCATTACGCATTTGGCTCGATCGCCACAAGGAGGATCACACGCTTTGTCAGCTGATGGGGGTAAAATAATCACTTGTTGCTTTCCCATTTTCTTCGGTCTGGAGGCTGAAATTCCACGCAATGAATAATTTACTACATTTTACATTCCCAAACTTTATATTTGCTTCAGGAAAAACATTACCTTTGACCCGCTTCATGCGCCGGCTCCGTTTGCCGCCGATGGTCAGGTTAAAATGTGATTGGATGTCTGGCGACTTCGAGCTACTGCAGATGTACTTGCCTGCATAGCCTCTTAATCACTTGTTGCTTTCCCATTTTCTTCGGTCTGGAGGCTGAAATTCCACGCAATGAATAATTTACTACATTTAACATTCCCAAACTTCATATTTCTTCTACTATCATATTTGCTTCAGGAAAAACATTACCTTTGACCCGCTTCATGCGCCGGCTCCGTTTGCCGCCGATGGTCAGGTTAAAATGGGATTGGATGTCTGGCGACTTCGAGCTACTGCAGATGTACTTGCCTGCGTAGCCTCTCGTGACATTCCGCAGCATTACTGTCGCCTCAAATATGTCGACGTCGGGTGCGGTGGACATTTTCAAGATATTCTGGTCGACCACTGGGTTCTGCGAGACGAAAGCAAAATCTTACCACTTCTTTATACACATGGACCGTCAGATCGACTGTTGTGCACCTGCGCAGTACCTCATGGGCACCCACATAACTCCACTTGACTGGGTAACCAGCGGCGCACTCAAGTTTCAAATCCTGCACCCTCTTGAAATGAACTTCGGCAATCGGGAAATTTGCCACCTTCCTTTCCCGCCCATCCCTCCTCACTTTGAAGAGCGTAATGTATGGCAATGAAACCACCTCGGAACTCGCTGTCAAACATACAAATAGTACGCAGAGGAGACTTCCAGGTAAGGTCTTGAAGAGCGAATCCATGGCTGTGTACTGACTTTATGGTAGCCAAAACAGGCTAAATATTCCTCTCTTGGAGGAAAAAGATTCTGTAATTAGCACATATTTCCCGCTAAAATTGTGGAAGTTGTCACAGACAAGCTGGAAAATTTGCATGGGAATGAGCAAGTTTCCACTGAACTGTTCATTCACCGAGGACTGGAATCGCGTGTTCTTTGCGGTGACGGGTGGCTGTTGCGGCTTCGCCACTTCTAAGAATCTCTGACCGCCGAAGCCCAAAATGAACTGACGGCTGTATCTTGTACACACATATATAAAGTCACCCCAGCCGCCTTTTATGGCACATCCCCCGGTCGCTACATTGAATTAGCAAGATGAAAAAATATGGTTATAATCAAGAATGATTCAAGTATTCCCCTTATCATAATGCAGCATGAATGTGACTCGTTGTCGAGATATTGGGATCACACAGTTGGTAACACTATAGACTGTGAGCACTGTGCGGGGGTAGTTAAAAGGACTCATTGCACGCAGACTAACTGAGACAGTGACCTTGGAAGAACTGCCAGGGGTATTTTATTTATGAATATAAATACAAGTAAAAAATGAATGGATTCATACACACTGTGGGAAAGCGGAAGCTCGCAGGTTGGTTATTGGTAAAAAGTGGAAGTGGGCCCATTATCACCTTCGATTCTTGGTTGTTTTTTTGATTTAGGAAAACTGTTTACTGTGTATACGCAATACGCACGTGCATGAAATATGTGTTGTGATCGTGAACAGTGATGTGCAGTCGAGCGAAATTTTCATGGATTTCATTGTGTATTGTCGGATTACAAATGAATTAGTGTCATGTATAAAATAGTATACTATGGTGCGTTACAAGTTACCCTGTAAATTTTTGTCAGTATCCTTTAGCCTCACCGTGCATCCTAACCTGCAGCATCAGCTTTGACAAAGCTTTTGACATTCCGCACCGCCAGCTCCGGTTACAAGTGCGAAGTGTCATTACTATTAGACGTAGTCAAAACAATCATTCGTGGCCAACAGGGATGGGCGGTAATTTAATCTGGATAGCAGATTAAGATTACGGATTACAGTTACAGATGCCGTAATCTGTAATCTGGCCTCAATTTTATTGAGAAAGTAATCTGTAATCTGGCTCAAACTTTAGTAAGGAAGTAATCTGCAAACTGTAATCTCGCCAAGCGAAAGTAATCTGTAATCTAACTCACAGATTACAGATTATTTTTGAACCGCAACCCAACAATCACAAACAAGATTTATTGTTATCTGGTTCCCTGGCAGTCAGACCTCAAGGGAGTGTACAAACCATTGATGAACCACCATGTCGTTTTTGTAGCCAGATATCTGAGTAGATATTTAAATCAAATTTTTAGGGCGGGTAACAAAAACTGGTTTTATGAAAGTTTCCAAAGTTCCCATATTTTTCCCAAAGGATATTTTTGCTGTACACACAAATTAAGACATTATTGCAATTAGGGTACATTCAGAATTTTATATCTATGAATTAATGAACCATTTTCTTTAAGTTGATCATTAGGAGGACTATTAGTTTTTGCTAGGGGAGTGTAAAGTGTAATCCTTTAAGCAATATTGCTCATCTTACTGCAAAAAAATCAATAAACGACGCAACTCGTTGATTCGTACTTGTCGATGATGGATTTAAGCACTCGTATTCATGCATTTGTATTTACGGATGGCAGGTATTTTTTAAAGCACTGTTGTGAACATACTTCCGCACGCGCATTACAATACCCGGACTTGAAATTTTCTTGAATCTTCGTTGCTGAAAAATCAGGTCTAAATAATTAGATTGCCTTTTTACTGAATTTAAAATTTACTTCAGTGAAACTATTGGATTCATCACGTTCGCTTGATATGTTTCAGATGTTTCAATTGAATGCGGCCAGGTGTGCTATGATGACTTTTCAAACACTAAACATATGCAGAACGCATGCACTTTATCTGCTCAGCCAAATATTTACAGTTAGGAAAATTCCGTCTGCAGTTAGATCCAAAATATAAGCGCCTGAAATGACAATAAGTAATACGAACTACAGAATAAAATATGGATTACGGGCGCCTCTACTACGGTTGATAATGAATTGGAATTACAGAAGAAACTTTTTACAAGATTTCGGAAAATGGATGGTGTAATCCAACAAAGTAATCCGTAATCAGGAATAATTTAATCCGGATTTTTCCTATCACTGGTGGTGCAGTCCTTGCAAATAAGTTTATTCAAGGCTAATATTAACTTTTACATGGAGTAAAATAGTATAGTTAAAGCAATGAAAGGCACTGATCACTGGTCCGACACTGCCTCCGTCCGGTGACACACCTCGTACGGATTCCCACGATGGCCTACCCTGCACATGCAGACCTGCTTTCCGTGGAGACTCAGACTGGTGCAGGCAGCATTCACCCCGCAGCGTAGAACGTTGATATCATTAGCGCATGAATCGCGGCAAATTCCATCTGCAAAGCATGTCAACCCACGAGGACAATCCTTCTGAGACTGGCATGCGGCGTCTGTGAACCGGTTATACGAGGAAATTACAACTTGTTAGCTCAAATATTGTGGAGAAATCTTGGAAAATTACTTACTTCTGGACACGCAAACCTCAAATGGATTGCCGTACGTTCCAGGTTTACACTTGCACAGTGGGGTATGGTCAACTGTTATGCAAATCGCATTCTCGCCACACTGGATCCCCTTCAGAGTCTCGGTGCACGGGTTACGGCAGATCCGGTCGCGGAAACAGGATTCGTGATCTGCACAGTCAGAGTGTCCCGCACAGTGCCGGATTGCACAGGATCTGTAGCCATCCCCGATGTAGGGCTTCTTGCAGGTACATTGGGACCTTGTATTGTTGATAATGCACTTGGCATTCGGCGCACATGGTGGGCTGCACGGTGGTTCATTCCGAGAGTTGACACCGTGAACGGCTGAAGGTTCTGGCTTGAATTCTAAAGTTGAAGTTGAAAGTGCAAAGGAAGATATATGGTGATCATGATCATTGTACTTCCTACTCAACGTCCTCTAGTTGGTGATCCCATTCTCTCATTTTCATTACCAAGGTTGGGAAGCTTGATTTTGGCGTCGTACTCCTGGATTCTGAAGGAATGCCCAAGGGATGCGCGGCACTGGTACGTCCCCTCTGCCTCCCAAAAATTTTCAACACTGAGTGAGAATCCACGACGGGGGTCATAATTTGCCAGCTTTTCTAATGGTGTCTAAAAATGAAGTCGTCTGAGCACAAGAAGACTTTGAAGAGGATCCTGTTCCAAATTTTTCACGCCTCTCAATGAAATTATGATGACTCACCCCGGCAACTTTGACTAGATCCACTTGCGTCCGTGGGTTGGACACAGTGCAGGGTATTATGAGTGATTTAGAATCAAGTTCCAAGGTTCTCCTCTCATTTACACTGAATAGGGCGGGACCTTCGAATATAAAACATTTGAACAATTATTATTGCTGCACAAGGTGAACGCGATAAGTTATGATGACGCCTACGGTCTGAGAGGGACTGAGTTACCAGGAACATAAATATAGAAAAAGGCACTACGATCTGACATCTCCACGCTACTGCACTTGTACTCTCCAGTGTGCATCTCTGTAATGTTTTTGATCACTGCCGAGGCTTGGTAGTATTCTTTTTGCGTTAAACCACTCATCTGCGTCCGCATAATGGGAACCTGAGTGAGAATCCCATTAACAGTATTTCCGATTTTCAGCTGTACGAAAATTTGAGCAGTAAAATATAGCCAAATTTTAGCGGAACGGTACCCCAGTTCCTGTGTAAATCCATTGCACTGGATAATCGGCCAAACACTGGAGCTTCAACGCTTGAACACCCTGTAATACGTAGTCCGAGTTGGGCTCCGCTGGGAGAAGCTTCTGTGCCTTCCTTCCTTTACTAATATCATACAGGCCAATGACTGGCGGTGATACGATTGCAGCCGTTAGAACACACAAGGAGATCAAGTAGATTACACACACTGTCTGTTTCACGGAGTTTCGGCTCCCGCCAACTGCGGCAGTTCTTTGGAACACTCTCATTGTGACTCCTGTAAGTTCCATGAGCGGTTCAGGCTTCCAATAATCGACACACGACCTGGCGGAGAAGAGAGTAGCAGGAATTTGTTAACCCAATTGCACATGAGGAGCAAGGTGGGGTTAGGTTAAAATGATGAAAATAATCTAATATTATAGTCTAATAGTAAGTGAACGACATATGATGATCGCGCACCGCTCTTTCCGGAGGAGTACTGTGGGTTTGCTAACCAATTGTAAGGCATGGGCAAATGCCCTTACCTTAAGCTCCAAACGATGCACCTACGACCATGCGAGATTGTAGATTCAGCGTGTAGGATGTTAAACTTCCGAAGGAAGTTTAGCTTAAAAAATAATATCGATGACTTTGGGATAAATTATAGCTGAACTAATGATTGAATAAAGATGATATAATGGAAAATGAACTGGAAGACGAACCTTGCAGAAAGCGCCTGCCAGTATTAGCCATAAATGAACATCTGCCCGAATGGGAATTGCGATGATGATGTCATACATTCTTCCCATCCCAAGTGGGAATGAGAATGAGGGCAGTAACAACAACTCGCCGCTGTGTATCAACGGTAATATTATTGTCCACATGTCCACCCTTATCATTATATTGTCGCCTTTGATTATACCCGCCAAGGACAGCGTATTCCAAATAGCTAACAGCGGTAACTCGGCTGACTGCTGTAGAGTGTGTCTCATTCATTAAAATTGTCAGCGAGAATTTGTCAGAATGTACTGGTGGATCCACTTCCACTTTATTCAATCAGGACACCCGCCGAATTTATGCAGATATTTCTGCCTAACAATACTAGCGGCGCCTGTAAAGCTCTAATAGGAGAACAATCCCCATGGACAACAACTTTTTGTCTATAGCCCATACCAAACCTATTGTTCCAGTGAAACTTGACTGACTGAGGGGTGATTGCATGTTAGGCTGTTTATGTCCAGTTTTATAATTAGTGGTAACAGAGTACAATTACAGGATACAGTCTAGCCGAAAACCAACTTACACATAATATTTTCTTTCAGTCTTTGAGAATGTTCACACTTAGGTGGTACTCGTTGATTTGAATATTTTTTAATAAATATGGCTTTGCTAGCACTGCCATCTGATCGTTTGCAGCTAATTTACATTAAAAATCCTGCAGGACATTCTTTTTACGAACCAAGTGTAGTGTAAGCATATAATATTCCACTGGCATCGGTGAGATTCCACATGAAAGACTATCACACCCATATTTTGGAGGCGGAGTATGGAATTCGCACCGCACCACACTGACGCGATGCAAATCTTGATACGATGCGTAAGCTCGCATCAGTTTTGTAAAACATTACACTGGCGGCAAATCGACTTAACCTATTGTGCCAAAAGGTCGTGTTATAATGATGCACTTGTGTCAACTGAGTCTGCTATACCGCATGACTCCAATTTTATGAACTACAAGTCATGATCGTACAAGTAACATACATGGGAAAGCGGGCAGAAAGGGCAAAGCGAGTAGATTATACCCATGCCGTTTTTGTTCGTCTGGCTGTGTCTGCCCTCCGCTCCTAGGAACCCGAGATGATTCTGACCTCAAGGGTCAAATATGCATGGGGGAAATGACCCTTGAGGCCGCAATCGCATCGGTGTTCTATACCTTGAGTGAGCCGTGAAACTATAGCAGGTACTTTTAGTGGAGTCGGTTAATAAGATTGGGTATGTACACAATTCATACCGGATTACATTAGGTGAACGTGGTCATGTGATAACAGGTAACAATTTTTTAACGAAGTGGAAGGGAGAGAAGAGATTCCTTACTGCTTGGTTTTTCGCTCAAATATGATTCACACATAGGCATCACTCAATGTATCTGAACATCTGGGATTCTTGAGAAAGAGTAGTTTAAATCTGTTTTAGTATGATACCGAATGAAACGAGGTTCAAAGCGGAATAATCAAATGAAACCACAATTTCTGTTTCACGGTAAAGTAAAATTATTAATTATTTTGTGAAATAACTGGATTCTTCGTTCCCGGAACCGCTGCATATGGTTTGCGGGGGGGGGGAGATGGGTCAAATTTGTACAGAATGAAGCATCCTACCTATGTTCACGACTCAAAGAGGTTTGACACGCAACGAAGGTAAGTTATATCGTTCATTCGAGATTCGAGAGAGATGACCTGACCAAGCTACATTCGCATACGTACTTTGAGTAACTAACTATGGGCGTGGGCTCAAAATTATTTATTATGGTCTCCACAAGTATTGAGAGAATTGTGATTTGGGTTGGGGATGATCGGAGGAGATAAATCGAACTCACAAAATATCGCAATTTTCGGTTGCCTGGATCAAAATTTACATTCGGCTGAACATAATTCAGACACAGTATAAATAAACCAAGCTGAAAAAACGCTGCGGTTATAATTGTTTGAGGAGGTGCAGCAGTGCGCGTGCGCGAAAGGCAGCGGCAGCTACGATTTACAAACAACAACGCAACGGGAAACGGGATATGTCATAAAGATTTTGATTAAAATTTTGAAGTATTATTTGCCTTTTAATTGTGGGGTAATGCTGACGCTCACTTGAACCGGGTCCTGACTGAGACTTGATCATCATGTGAGGTGAAGACCATAATAAATGCGAAGAGGACGCAAACTGCTTGATCGTATGCGAGGACAAGAAGACAAGATCATTAAAAAGGCGAAGAGGACACAACAATACTCTTCAAGCAATTCACGCGCAATGTTTAAAAATCACAAATTAAGCCTTTGAGACTTTAGGAATCGGCGGAGTAAAGCTGCCGCAAAACTGGCGGCCAAGGTACTGTGCTATATAAAATAGAAATGAATAATGGCTGTCACTGGAAATCCTTAGCTTATGATTTTGAGCGGATCAGATCAGTGTGTTTTACATAATTTAATTACTATCCTGATAATCACAAGCATGAATAGCTGATTCCCTCCCCAAACCATCAAAATGTCGTCCACTGGACGAAGCTTCACAATCAGCTTCTCCGAATATGACGAGGCCCTCAACATCCTGAAACTAAACAAGTACACGTCCATAACTCTTCATCACTGCACCAAACCCCTGCCATCTTCAGTCATCCAGTTATGCCGGCCCGTCGTCACTGCTCTCACCTTCGCCAGTATGACATCATTTACGAACATCCGCCTGTGCCTCCAAAACTTTGGACGCATCAAATTCCTCTCCTTCAAAAATGTCCTCATTCCCAACAAGTACTCCTTACCAATCACCGCTAAGCAGTGCGACAGTCCGAGTTTGAAGTGGCTTCAATTTGAACACAAGATGGAGGAGGCTAACAATGACGTCTTCCTTCTACAATTTTTCACGACGAACGTACGGATGGCCAACCTAGAAGGACTTTCATTTTTGGAACAATTTGAGGTTGACCCTAACACATCCTTCGCATCTTCAGAAGCAACAAGTACGAGCCAGCTACCTGATAAAGAAATCAACTACTCACGATCATCCTTGTGTTCACTCAGCCTCCCACTGTCAATGCTCAACATGGACGAGCCACAGACTGGTGGCAGCACTTCGGTGCTTGCGAAGTTCCTGCACGAGCACTTTGAGAAGCTCACGGTGCTCCGCCTGCGTGATAGTAGCGTCCACATCGGGAATCTTACCTCGAAAGATTCCGAGTGGGAGCCATCCTTGTCCTTTGTGTTTCTCAAGCTGGATGAATATCTTTATACGATGGATGACCCAGGTCAGAATTTCATTCTGACAGGTCAATCGAAGCTGAGCACTCTTGTTGGCACTGGATTAGTTTACAATTTCAACCTGGATCAAATCGACACATTTTTCTACGCAGTAGAACGTAACTTGAGGACGCTGGCGGAAGTCCGCCTTTGTCCATATCTGGTTATTCCTGAGGACACTTACGACGATTTCGAGTATAAAGTTAAGAACATAATTGTTGACTGCAAAATCTTTCAGAGTTGTCAGTTTCTATCGGCCTTGGAGATTGATATCAGAGCCTTAGTTGGTAATCCCAGTTTCAGCATGGGGCAAAGCGGAATCAGCGTAAGAAAATGCGGGATTGTGAACAACATTCATGTTCTCCCGATCCATGTACAAGAGCTCGTACTGGCTGGTCACAAATTCTGCTCCACGGAGATAGATCTGTTTTTCCAACGCCTATTAGATTTTAATAAACTGGAAAACCTGTCCATGGAATTGTGCCTGATCGAGGATCCAGACTTGAGTACTGAAGACGTGGAATTCGACGAGGACGACTTACTGGTCTTCAAGAAGGAATGGCTGAAAATTTTGAGCAAACTCGGAGAGAAGAAACTGAGATACTTCAAGATTTCTGGTTGCGCCGTGGACCCTCCTGATATCGAGCAAATGCAAATGTACGCGAATTACAAGGGTTTTATTATGGAAAAGCAAGTTAAGAGAAAATTCTTATGCCTGACTCTCAGGTTCTGACAAAATAAACTGACAACACGTGGAGTCACAAACTCAAGAATTCTTTCCAGACTGTTCCAAAATTTATTTCATCTGTGTGCAAAATTTTTCAGAGTTGAAGTAGGAAATCAAAATTTGAAAGCTTTGCCTGCAACAAAAGAATTATAAGTCTTAAAATAGTGGTTTGAAAGCGGGGTGAAATTCCATATGTGTAGTTAATGATTCCGTTTACTATACACTCTATCTGGGCGCAGACGTCGGTCGATGGCGTACACCAAACTTCTCTTGCACAAGGGGAAGAGCTCCTACAAATGAAATTGAGACTCCCAAGTTGCACTGTGCAGACACTTTCTAAAAAGTCTTCATAAAACCGCGACGGTAAGAAAATCTGAACTCAGAAACAAATTTAAGATGCCACAACACAGCCATGCTCGAAAGTTCTGAAATAAACTAATTTAGAGTCGAAACGGAAAACAAATCATGCTTAGCGATTTCACTGCTACGTTTATTCTCTTCTGCATCACGTAACTCAACACAAAACGTCAGAAAATACGATTTAACGAAGCAACTTGGAAATTCTAAGCCAGTAATAAATCCTTAACATTGCATTGGTGTTGACAGGTCAGGCCACTAACACAATAGTAACGCAGAACGGCAGAACTACTTTGCCAATACAAGTTGCCAAGCAACATTTTTCAAATCTTGGCTGCGAGCAATAATTCTGCCATTTTTTGACACTTCACAAGTTCAGCCTGACTTAAATGACGAGTGCTCTAGCCGACCTTACCTGAATCCGCTGCAATAACTCACAAAACACTTAAGGTGTAAACGAATTAAAATAAGAAATTATTATAAATCGAAGAAGAAATATTAATATGAGACTTTCTTAAAAAAGTATGAATTCACAGTTATCTGATCAACTGCCGGGCATCACGACACTTCCTTGAACCATGAACTACTACTCAGAATCTATAATTCTTCTTCACGGTGGCGACGGAATCTTCGGAGAAAGTGTCGGAGTATTCGGGCGTATCGGTAGTACTTCGAAAAGAATCAGAAATCTCGGATGTAATGTCTAAGCTCCGAAATGAGCTAGTGACAGACGAACGATCAGTGCCCGCTGCCTCCGCACGAGCCAATTGCAATACTGATTTGATCTGTTCTTCGGCTTGGTCACTCCGACGTTTCTTGTGCTCTTCACTCATATGATCTACTGCCAACGCAGCAGCCCGCTGGGCCAGCCTCAGATCTTTCGCTCTTTTGGCACGAAGATCCTCTTGAATATCAGATGCCTTATTACTTTCAGCAGCCACAAATCGCCCAACTCGAGGTTGCGATCCATCGAAAAAGTCCCCTCCAGCTCTTTCAAACGCTTGAAACTGTTGTTGACGAAAAGCCTTTCGCTCAGATTTTGTAGTAATTCCAGGCAACGTCCTACACGAAGAAACAATTCACGCGATCCTGTAGGTTTAACTTCTGGACCAAAAAATTACCACGCCATCTAAATTTAAGCACTTACTGAATGATCCTACCCGTGAACTTAGCAAGCTTCGCCTGTGGATTGTAGGACTCAAATCCTCGCCGCAAGTTATCTTGAACTTCCTCCTCCCAGTCATCATCATCTTCGTCATCTCCAGCATTGTTGGAGTTCCTTTGAGCAGATTCTGGATCGTCTGGATCTCGCGACTGCCTGTTCATTTCTGGACTCATTTGAACGACACAACCGACTAATAATCGTGCAAACAATTTTTAAGGCCACACTCAAAAATTCATTATGCATGATATAATACCATCAGCATTGACTGAGCTCTCATTGACACCACAATTTTGCAAATTGGAAGTATTCGAAGGTGCTTTAAACGTTTGCAGGATTCCCAAATGGTCCACTACAACGCTCATGTTTGGGCACATCATCTCGTGAGTCTTCAACTCAATCAAAGGACAGTGATGTTCGGAGTTCAACCGGCAGATCCCGAAATCAACCTGCTTTCCACTTTTTTCCATGTCTTTCAGATAGTTTGCCCGACAACGAGATAAATGACGAGAGAATCGCTCCTTCCTAAAAAGTAAAAATGCACCCCTTTGATGTAAATGATAATTAATTTAGTTATGATGAACAGACTGCTGATCTCAATATTCACGTCACCCGATAAAAATAAATAATTGACCATGCGGCAGCGAAGTAATTTGCTGCATCTTGGATAAACTTACCGGACCCGATGAGAATCGACATATGGACATGTCTGCAACTCATCTCCCGGCGCCAACTGGTAGCTGATGTATCCTAATCGTTTGGCCTCCTCGTTTCGATCCGCCATTCTTAATCTAAAAATTTGCTACCAAAATAAATTGTTAGGACCTTCCCGGCATCATTTACACCCACACGGCGCAATTATCCGACGCTGAGATTCTGATATTCCAGCTCCAACCTCAACACAAGATGAAATCCTTACAGGAAAAACTGAAGTACCCACGACCTGTCTATCCCTTCTACCGAATCGACTAAAATGTAAATTATGTAAACTGGGTTTCAATTAATTAAAATTGACATTCAGATTGAGCAGTATCTACAACATAATTTTTTCTGTTTCAACTATCGGCTTGGCGCCACTAGACTGCAGGATGCAAACGATACGCTTACAGAACTTACGAGGCTCTCTATCACTCACGTCACGATCACGATGAGACCGAAGTTTTAGCAATTTCGAACTCCTCTAATGGAAGTGTTCTCGCGTTAATTTGTCGACGACGTCTTCCTTCAACGTTCAACTCCACACTACACTAACACGACTTTGCCGATATTTGAATAACAGTCAAATTCATCAGTCAGCCATCCTTGATGGGAGACCGAATATTTTTTAACGTCTTCTTGCGTCTGAAATATCCAATTAATTTCAGAAGGTGGCGTGCGTGGATGAGCAATTGCAGCGTATATTTGGTGATGTATATATACATATACGAAAAAACGTTTAGTTTTCCCCGAAGTGTTAGTATTTTACTCTAGCGCGCCATATCCCGGCCATTTCAGGCTCTTCGCAGTCGGCAACACGGTGTGAACTCTAGATGGCATGCAGAAATTTTACTTTACGGCTATAATAATCACTGGAAAAATAATTCAGACGTCTTTGACGACGCATTGCCATTATGAGCCAGAAGACTCATTTATAGGAAATTTCGTTGAATTCCCCAACATTAGTGTTCAAAAATCCACGAAATAAGAGCAGCCGTTTTTTCGCTGTATAGCTTACTTTGCGATTCCGGGGTAAATTGTTAAATGAGAGGCTGAAAAACAATGAACGGCCAAGAGTTGATGCGCGAAGCGAGAACCAACATTTTACTACTGCCCACCCAACGATGGCAGTCGTTTGCTTACTTGGCACATTGAATTCATTTGTATCATATTGCTGCGTGGCGAACAAGATGCTTACGCGTTGCGTAAGGGGGTATTGTAGGATTAACGACAACAAAATTAACGATAAATCGTGGAATGCAGATGAAAGATGCACCCGGAAGAACTGAATGCCCTTACTGCATGCTGCACATAAAAAAAGATGCATAAAACTAGATTCATGCCAGTGGTGTATCGTGTACATGAAATGGGACATAATTGGGGGTTACTGCCTGCCAGTCGAAATGTCTGTGGTTCTCTCTGGCGGTGGTACGGCACGCTTCGTGATCAAGGACTCTGGTACAGGAATTTCTCGTTTGCAATTAAAAATTAATCTCCATTTACTTGGGGTAAAACGGAAAGTAATATTTCTGATATATTCCGGATTCGACTCCGGTTCTAACAGGTCAACCCTACTTTTTCAAACAGTTGAGTTAGCCTCAAGCGAAAAAAAATTCCGTGTACGTGTACGTCAGTTGTGAAACATGAACATTAAAAGGGTTTGCTCGGACAGTTCAGACAGTAGAATTTCTGATAATTAAATTCTGCTTGACGGTCCTGGTGACACGCGGTCACGGTATGTATACATCACAAAACCATAGCACTTCCCGGTGGTGGTGAAGCAATCTACTATTGCCCCTCTGCTGACGGTACAACGAAGCTGAATGAGTTTTACTATAGCCATTTAAATGGTTCACAGAACATGAATGCTTGAATGACAGAGTCGATCTGGTACTAGAACAATATTATGGCTGAGTTAATCATCCAAAAACCATCGACCGTTCGTAGGTAAATCTTATTCGTTCTACATTAAATTTTGTGAAAATATCAAAATAGAATCTACGGACATCCCCGATTGGAATGCTACCCCGAACCAATCCCAGTATTCTAACTACATGAGCTACGTGCAGCCATCGCTCTGCTACCAAGGCTGCAACTTATTACGAAACAAAAGAGAACCTTTACTTTTTAAGCTGTAGAAAAAATATTAGTGAAAAGAGAATTATCATATAAATATAACAAATAACAATATTCGATAACTCGTTCACACATTCACTGTCCACGAACACTCCTGATTTTAACTGTTTCAGATTGGGGCTCAAATCTCCCCTCGCCATTACATTGCTGAGTTCTCAGCGGGCGTCGAGAACTCCTCCAATTACCTTCCTTTCTAGTTTGTTGCTGGGGATTCGGCGAAAGACCCTGACTTTTTCCTGAATTTGGCTCTTCCGTATTAAGCGGCGCCTGTCGCAGTCGAGGAGGGAGCCTCGAGGTACATTGCCTCCAACTTGACTCCTCCGTATTAAGCGGTGCCTGTCGGAGTCGAGGAGGGAGCCTAGAGGCAATACCCTGCCTCCAATTCGGTTCATCACTAGAGGGCGGCTGTCTTGCAGGCTCAGGGGCCTTCTTCGCTAATGATAATTTATAATCATTTTCCTTGCTCACGGCATCCTCAAGCTTCTGAATTAAAAGATCTTGAAATTCCTGGTGTGCTTTGGATTTTACTGAGAACTTGAGCAACTCGTCAAGCATCCGCTGGGCTGTGATGCCTGAGTTTCTAGGCCACCTGTATCGCCGATGCTGGTAACTTAAATCCTATGATAGCAAAATGCGAATACAGATTTTAAAACTGAAACAAAATGATTTTTAACTTGAAACATACAGAATCAGAAGTTAGTTTCAACTAATTTACCTCGAATGCGATGGAATTTGGATACACCTTTGCGGCATTTCGGAACGCATCGATAGCTCCACCAATCCTGTTTACCGCAAAAAATATAAGACCTCTGAAGTACATCAACCCTCCCCGTTGAACGTTGTCCCAGTAAGTCTGTTTCAGCTTGTCAGAAATGAGAGCAAGGATCCGTTTAGAGTCTTTCTTCACATTTCGCATCATGACCTGTATGAGAGCACAGAGTGACGGGTAATTTCTGGGATCTGCGGTGACAGCTCTGTGAAAAAAGTATTCCGCGTCCTCCATGCCGTCAACTGGAACGTTCTGTGAAGGAGCAGAATTCATAATTTCATCCTAATTTAGCAATACAGTAGGCAACTATTAGTTGTTTTTTCCTGCACGCGACTCAAGGAATTTTATTTTTTTTGGAAAAACTTACGGCATTCAAATAAAAGGTTCCCATACGATGATTAGCTTTCGATGACCACGGATGAGTAGCTAAGCACCGTTCCAAACATGACTGAGCAAATGAAAAATCCCGGTACTGATGAGGCAGCAGAACGGTGAATACCTCCGCCAATGTCGTATTGATGTGTACTGAGTTTGGAGACCTCAACAAAATTTCGCTGTAAAACCAAAATTCAAAGAAATTCAAATTAGCAAGCAACGAATTCATCTCCCTCAAACTGAATTCTACTTACCGTGATTGATGGCGTATAAATTCAACGACAAGATCCGTTTTGCCAAAGTCCAAGTTTTTATACAGAATTTTATCGGAGTTGTTCGGAGGACCACTCCTGGTCTGACCCTGTTTAGCTTTGATAAAATCTGCAATCAGCAAGACTTCGGCAAGCATACAGCGCGGATGACCAGGGAAAAGGTCATTGGCCAAAATAACTGCTTGTTTTTCCTCGTCCGACGGTATTTGATTAGGTTGAAAGTGATGGTAACAGTGCTTCCGACGTTTCGAGCGTAGGCAAGCTTGAAGACAGTAGTGCCATTCGTAAAAGTTTGGATCCAATTTGAGAATCTAATGCAAAGAAGATATTGGGAATGTATGAGTTCTAATACGTAGTACAAGTATTGCCACCATGAAATTCAAAATACGAGCATCGGCCCGGTTACACTAAAACCAAGCAAGGTTTAATTCTCACATCACATAATATTTACCTCTCGAACCAGTTCTATAGCCTCGTCTACGTCGTGCTTGATCATCTTCCAGAAGTACTGTTTCATTCCTAAGACCCCCGCCCGAGCCTTGGTGCTCAAAGCCTCAAAACTTGGTACCTTGTGGTAAAACCACTGAAGTTCGGCAAAGCTCTCCCCAGGACCAAATGTCCGACCAAGATTTTTTTCCACCTCCGATCCCAAGAGGCAAACATGAGCAAGTACATACCTAAAGCTGCTAACATAGTCAAACGGGAATAATGTTTCTCGAGCAACTTGTTCGACGCACTCAAAAGCACGATTCATATAGTGACGAGCGTGTACAAGGTCTTCCACCCGAATGTTACAGTATGCGAGGGCTCCAAGATTTGTGATATGCTCGAACATGTTGTACATCTTGTTTTCATCAAATCCCCACTGACCTGGCACCGCCACAGATGGGATGTAAGCCCCGGTCTGAAATGCTTCAACGGTAAATACACTAAAATGACTCTCGCCAATCTGGATCCGCTTGAAGAAATCCGGATTTTTCTCAGTGTCCCACATCAGGTAGCTTTCGCACTTCTTCCCACTGACATTAAGTGATAACTCGAGTTGAGAGATCAACTGATTCAAAATACTGACGCCTCCATCGATTTCACAAACGGTAGTATCGAGACCACCGGGACTCTGCTTCCCTCGCTCGTGTAGGATTTTAGAAGATGCCATTTTCAGACAATGACTCTTTATTTTCACACTTTCTAACTTAAAATTTTACCTGTTAGTCAAACTTATACCGCAATAAAACGAACACAGAAACAACCCCTCATCGACCTGAATCTAAACTCATTCTGTGGCACTTGGGAAATGTGAACTGAACAACAATTTTGTTGGCTCAATTCAAACTCAGAAGTGCGGCGGGCGTACTTTTCTCCGCTTACAACGTCCGTCGTCCGTCCAATTGGAAACTTTTATAAGACGAAACATACTACGCGCTTCTAAAACCTGCAATGACGTCGGGTAGAAATTGTGGCCACAAATGAATGCTGTTCCAGAATTTGCCTTGCCCCGGGCACTTCCACACGCTTTGTGGCCTACGTATGCCGTAGACGTATTACGAACGGAAAGCTTGAATGCATTCAGAAAGATTTTTGAGAAGTTCCATGGTCCACAGAGAAAGGTAATTCGAGGCAAGAGCCTGAAATGATTCTCACTCTGTCTCCGGTGAAGAATTCACGCTATGATCCAATGGTACGAGTGGTCCCGCCTCCAATGTATATAAATTTGAATGGGTAAAATTTAGATTGTCTAAATAAGCAGCTAAATATTCATCTGCTTATCTATAATCTAGGGCGCAAGTAATATACAAACAAGAATGCAGACTCGGCACGTTGCATTCGTAGTTTTCATTACAGTGTCGCACATTTGCCTAAATCAGCCAAATCCCCTGCGTTGTTTTCCAGTATTTCATCAGACGATATGATAATGGAACTCGGCGGTTGCCTCGAATCAGAGAAAGAGACCATTTTTCACACGGTAACCCACATGGCGCGATTTCATGACGATAAAAATGATTTATTCCTCCAAAGAATAAACGTCCACAGTCAAGTCCTTCATTTGCATGAGCCAGCGAAGGACACTATTTTTCGGTAATTATTTCAAAAAAAACACTGCCGAGTCCAGTGTTACAACTTAAAGTATGATTGGTAGAATTGCGAGACACATGTCCGACTTTCTGCAACTCTAGTACAGGTTAGACAAGGGAGAAAACCATAATGTGTAATTGCTATCATGAGAGAATAAATATACCCGCATGCAGGCGGCATGGTAGACAATCTCAGTGGTAATAATAATCTATGAATGATGCAGTTCTGCTGCACTTCATTTCCACAGGCAGCGTTTACGTTACTTAGCCGTTCGTCTCCATCTTTTCCAACTCTTCAATTGTATCGTGATCCATTCTATCATCAGGTGCTTCATCATCATCAGACCAGTCACTATCACGTTCAAATTCGAAGTCCAATTTCTCCGGAATCGTGTAGTTAACCAACCTAAGAATTGGATTCCTGTTTGTCACCAAAGTCATATATCTTTCAGGCGTACAACAAGATCCAATCCATTCCGATGGAATGTCAAGCACATTTATCATCCAATGTTTCCAATAATTACTTTCTTTAAATCCTTCAAAATCAATCCTTTTCAGAAAATATTTCTCCATTTCCAGGCATATCCTCATGAACACAGGGTTACTTGCTCCAGCGTAAGATACACCAATTAATCGCATATATGCGTCATTTATCGTCACGTCATAGCTCTCAGGCCATAGTAACGTAGCTAAAAGTTTAATATAATTATGTTGTGGAAGTGCAAACCGGTGTTCAACAGTATAACCTAAGAAATTTACACTCCAACCAAGTCTAATATCTGATTTAAAATGACTAATCATAACACCAAAGAATTCATACATATTATCACAAAACGCCTTCATTTCAAAAGATCCTGGTACGTCTCGTGTTCCAAAGAAGACAGATGCATCATCACCACAAAACAATGATTTCTCCAGATCGTGAGGTACATTCATTTTCAACAAAGTATAATGAGTACAAATCATATTATGAATGGTATTAATCAGCAATGTTCCTCTGGCTCCGCTCGGATTACCAGCATGCTTCATATAACAATCACCATTCGGTAGCTGAACTGGAGTATTTATAAAATAATCCATGCTACACATCAATAATCTTTTCAACGATTGGTATCTAGGGATGGCTTTCTGTTCTTCGCCATTTACAATCTTCGGATGTTCATATTCACTTAGATCCATGTTATCTAAGATAACATCATAAGCAAATTGAATCAATTCAATAGCCATAGTCTTGTCTTGGTATTTAAAATCAGTTTCCAATTTCGCGCAATTGATAGTGCGACAATTCAAATCACCAAACAATGGTGTTTGATTGAACGCAAACGGTGTCACAGCCTTCTTATACGCTCCATAAAGTGGTAGAAAGAACATATTCTCAATAAGCCACATTATTAACGGATAGGACCATACAGCTCTGATTTTGTTAAGCTGTCCTTTATAAATCAAGTGATTACGAGATGACATAATAACAGGAGGGACGTGCAGTTTAGCTTTTGGATCAGTTTTGAAACGATGAATTTCTCTTCTTAATTTGTCCAAATCCAATTCCAATGCTTCACTTTTCGTCTTGACTCTTTTCTCCTGATTCTTTTCGAATATGTAAGGTGCTCCTGGTGCATGCGACAACGGTAGCTTAGACCGAAGTTCAGGTTTATTAAGGATATCCATCATATGCCAGGGCTTAATCCTTGTCTTCAACTTCAAAGCATTTCTCACATTCTGACAGGCGATACTCCACAATCGGTCTTCAACAACAATGCCACCTGGGTCGAACTTTTCAAAGTTTCGAACTTCACGTTCCAGCTCTTCAATTGACAATGTTGACCTAGTGAATGCATCCCGAATAAGTCTTGAATTTTCTCTTCCAATGACGCGCTTCATTGCATCATATGTGAATCCCGACCATCTCGGATTACCACAAATGAAAGGAGTGGTCACGGGCGTGAACTATCCGTAAAAGTACTCACTTTCGTAGTGGTACTTTCTTCTAACGCTGCTGTCAGCGATAGGATAAGTAAGGGGGGTACCTTTTCAGCTTTTATTTGTAACGACATATCGTACATAAAAGCTCCGGTAACGCAAAGAGAAAGCTCAATGCGATTTCAAACTGTGAGTAGTAAGAAGCGTAAGTTTTGATATTTTATTATCTAACTCTTGTTTCGACTTACTTGAGAACGACGGCTCTTTTACTCAACAGTTTCCCCAACGTACACTCCCGATTCCAAACTCACCATATATTCCAACTGGTGACATCTCTCTTTTGATAATCTTGTCCAAAATAAGGTAAGCTGACATAATCGGTTCAAATTCCACAGCATTCGCTGGTCCATACTTTGAAGTAATACGATCTGCGTCGTGTTGTCCTTTACTAACAAA